>QRFJ01005505.1:0-105385 GCA_006176705.1 Cocos nucifera | reverse complement strand
AACGTTGTACCACTATTGAGTGTCTTAACTCCTTAAGCTTTCTATTTGATCCATGTAGCGAGTCTTGGGCCAATGACTCCCAAACCAGTTGGCTTTAGGGCACTAGGTATAGAATACCCCTCGGGCTTACTAGCTCGAATCAAATAGGCTACGAGTTAAGACTAGCTTTACAACGAGCTTCTTTGCCTTCCCACCTTTTGACGCGAAACTCAATGCTTGCTTAGGCAAAGAGGCCCGGTTACTCAGTGAGAAGTACTTGAAAACTATTTTATTAAAATAAATTTTTATATGAAGAAACGTATAGTTACCCTACACAAGCCTATAAAAAGTAGACTTTTCTTTGATGCTAGTAGAAATAATTAGAAATGCTCCAAGAAAAAAATTTTATGTTCTAGGACTTAACTCTTTATTGAATTTTCTTAATACTTGATTCCTCAATATCTCATAGATTCTCTAATCTGTGCATCAATTTTCTTTTTAAAAATGCTTAGTTTAATTCGATTCTTAAGCATAATCAAGTATCTAAATACTAAATACTAACTTTTTCGAGGACTTAAAATTTTAAAATTTTTATTTTTCTCTCCCCCCAACTTAATCGACATTGTCCTCAATGGAGAAGAAAAAAAATAAAGGATGTAATAAAGAACATGGAAGAATACACCTAACTCAGTATATATATTTATTTATTTATTTATTTATTTTATTTTATTTTTTTGGTCCAGCACATGCCTTTACAAATTTGAGCTCTCCCTCCAACTTATTCAAATTATCCTAAAAAGAAAATAAGATAAATTAGATAAAAACTAAATATTGGGTTGCCTCCCAACAAGCGCTAAGTTTACCGTCTTCAGCCAGACACAATGTAGCTCACTATCCTGTGTCGAATATTGGATTGACAAATTCCAATGGTTTTGGATTGCCAATCTCAGAAAGTTGATTTGATTTTTAATCCCATTATTGATATATTCACTGTTAATTTTTGGGATATATTTTATGATTCCATTCTCAGACCCATGTTTATTAAGAATTACTCCTATTTGTTCTTCTAAAATGCTCATGAATGGAGTTTTAGGAGTTAAGTTTGATTCAATGGGTGCTGGAATGGTGACTAAAGGCGGTTTTAATTCTGGAGGTAAATTAATGTGATCCTGCTTAAACAACTCCATTGATATTTCATTACATGCCTTTTGATTTTTATAAGAAGAACCAGCTTCTAGGGTTGAAGGGAATAGGACATTAGGTTTATAAGTCTCGGGTAAATCATCTATTCTCTTTTCCCTTATTTCTATCTCATTTAAACTGGAACTAGCATCAGTACTAATTCCTGGCTTGGGTTCTTCTATGTGGTTAGTCTCAGTACTAACCAGTTCCTCTAAATTTTTATTTTGGCTAGCATCAGTACTAGCCTCTCTCACCTGGTCTTGGTATGGGTCCATAAGAATCCTATAGCTTTTAAGTTCAGGAATTACTTTGGTATTCTCAAATTGGAAGATTCTTAGATGAAACATTAGATTGATAATTTAATCCAGGTGGTTGGTGGTCATTAGGTGGGTTGTTTGAAATTGGTAGGTTCGGTAGTTGATCTAGTTCTCTCCTCATGTTAGACTCAACTAATTATCCTATTTGAGCTTCTAGTCTGGCGATAGATTGCTGTTGAGTTAGAATTAATTGTTGAAGTTGGTTAAATCTATCATCAGCTAGATTGGTCTGTTGAGGAGGTGGGTATGAAGGCTGATTATAATATGATGGCTGGTTAAACTGACTAGGCTGACCATTATTATAGGCATAATTTTGATAATTTTGCTCAAGTGAAATTTGGGTCTGAGCCTGAGTCTGTTGGGATGTCCAAGAAAAATTAAAGTTACTCCAATCTGAATTATATGAATTTGAAAATGGATCATTAATCAATTTGGAGTATCCTTGAGTAGCTTGAACTTGTTCTTGGATAAAATATGGAAACTGTGCAGTCATAGGATATTCACTTACATGATGGGTTGGACTAGCACAGATTGAATAACTTCTCCTGATAATTAGAAGATGATGTGAATGTGCAGGAGATTGTTGACCTAGGGTTAGGAGTTGATCTATTTTCTGATCAAGAAGGTCAACTTTATCTAATTTTTGGACTATTAGATTCATATTAGCCATTTGATTATTATGTTTAATGTGAATCAACCATTCAATTAAGTTCAACTAAATCAGAAAAAGCGATTTCCTACCATGCATGTATTAGTGTAACCCTAATGTATGGTTTAAAAATTTTTAGAATATTTTTTTTATTTTATTATTATTATTATTTTATTATATTAAAAATTAATTTTTTTTAATTATTTTTATTTATTAATTTTAATTTAATTTAATTTAATTTAATTATTAATTTTTAGTTAGTTTAATTTTTATTTTATTTTATTTTTAGAGGAGAAAGGAGAAGAAAGAAAAAAAAGAGTTCTAAAGAAGAGGTCCTAAGGAGTCCTAGAACTAAGAAGAAAGAGAAGAATTCGGTTTAATTAGATCTAATGTTGGTTAGCAATCAAGTTGGTCAATCAATCCTGACTAAGGGTTATCCTAGATCTAGACAGCTCCTAACTGCCAAGGTCACCTTCAAGCCCTCCAAGTGTAGGATTAGCCAATCAACTAGCCAGGTAAGTGTAAGGTCGGTGGGAGTCCCCCCGTTGCTTGCCTTAGACACCAATTATGCTTGGCCAGGTAAGCGAACGGAACCAATTAGAAACCACCTTCCTTCGGGCCCAATCGTCCCTGAACCACTTTCCTAGACACCAGTCAAATTGACTTATCCTAACCCGGTTCAACTCTTAGGATTCCTTATCCTATTGAGCTCGAGTTCCTAGGGTTGATGTCTAATTGATTTTAAAATTAAAGGCTTAGGTCAATGCAGGATGTTGGTTGGTTGTTTGTGGGCTAAGGAAGGGTGATCAAATCCCCACCTTATCTTGTTTAATTGGGTTGTGCCCTTAATTTGATTTAATATGAATATGCAAAAAAAAAAAAAAATTCAATCAAAGGGTTCTATGCAATTTAAACTAGATGCATGCAACTAATTGTAATTCTGAAAGGCTTACCTTGCCTCCAGCAATCACCAAAAAAAATAAAAATAAAAATAAAACTAATATGATGCATGCTCTAAACAGTTAGGGTTTCTAATCTTATCATGAGGCTTTTAATTAGGTTTAAATGGAATATTTTTTTAAAATTAATTTAAAAAAATAAAATAAATAAATAAATAAATAAATAAAAAGAAAAGAGAACTAGGGTTAGGATTGATCTCACCAAGCAAAACTTCTGATTCTTTTTATTTTTTTTTTTTCTACAAAATAATAAAAAAAATTAGTAAGAAAATAAAAATTTTATTTATAATTTATTTATAGAAAAATCAAAGAGATCAAAAATTTAATATCCGTGCCTTCCCCGGCAACGGCGCCAAAAACTTGATAGGAACGCGATGCTGTCGTTAAGACACCGTGTTTATCAGTTTAATCCGACTTCTTAAAATTATTGAAAATGCGTAGATAGTAGTGAGTCGGGTCGAATCCACAGGGAAGGTAGTATTTTTAGATTTGAAATCTTTGATTTTTAAAAGAAAAAGAAAAAAAGAAGAGTTTTGGGATCAAAAGTGAAGTCGGAAAATAAAAAGCAAAAATTAAAAGGTGCAGGAATTTAAACTTGGTACTAAGATCTACTAGTTAGATCTTAGCATCTACTTGCAAAGCAATAATTTAAAGTGCAGAAATTAAATTACAATAAAAATAAAAAGTAAGAAAAATTAAAATGCAAAAATAAAATTTTTATTAATTAAAATTTTAGAATTTAAATACATAAAATTTAAAAAAAATAAAATAGCCTGATCTCTGATCTTGGATCGGCATTGGCAGAAAGATGGTATAGAAGCTCGGCTCTTCTTCTCGGCACCCGTTGCTTCGAAGCAGCCTTTAACCCATAGCCTGGCTTCGCCCTGTACCAAAGCTTCACCTTGATCGGAGATGTTGAATTTCTGATGGCCTGGGGTCCTTTTTATAGAGCTAGGAGGGCTGGATATTTTTTCTAAAGGCAATATGGGACTAATAGCCTTTGTAATCATCAAAAATATAAAGAAATTTGGATAAAATTTGAATCAAAATAGCTCTGATATGACTCTGATAAATCTGATAAAATCCAGCCATTCAATAGGAATCCAACGGTCCAAAAATCATCAAAATCGGATGCAGATAAGCTCAGATCGGGTCGGATTAAATTCTGGCCGTTGGATCGCGCTTGATCGAGGAAATCTGGCCGCAAATCGCGCTTCGGGAGTCTTGATCACCGCCGGCAGCATTCTGGACCGTCGGATCATCGCCTGGATCGAGCGCTGCCGTCCGATGGTGATCCGCGTGATGTTTGTATCTGAATAAAATTCGGAAGCAACCACAGCCGTCCGATCCTGACCGCAAACAACCACATCCGTCCGATCGCGCAATAACTGTTCCCATGGACCGCGTGGACCGGCCGCACCGCACACCGCAACCAATCAGCGCCGCTGTTGTCGGACGAAAAGACTAAATTACCCTTGTGAGCCGCGATAAATTTCTGTAGACCCTTAAGGGGTCTAGGTCCACCACGTGGCAATCTCTGATTCGCCGGAATTTGCTGAGCTGGCGGTCCACGCCTGGATCGTGGACCGGCTGATGGCTTCAACGGCTGAGTCGGCTTGATGGCTTGGCTTGGCTTGGTGGCTCGGCCTACGGAGCCGGCTGAGCCATTTTCTTTTTTTTTATTTAATTTTTATTTATTTTATATCTTTCAAAATTCATATCTTTTCCATTTTAGCTCCGTTTTACTTGAAATTTATTTCGTTGTGATCAGAAAAATGAGCTCTTTCTATTGATAATAAAATTTTATTTTTTAATTTTTATTATTTTTTAATTAATTTTTTAATTAATAAAAATATGAATTTTTCAAAAATTATATATAAATTGATTATTAATTCTTAAAAATTAATATTAATTAATTGATAAATTAATACTTTTATTGATGAATTTATTATACTTATCACCTCTCCCTCCATCTCATCTAAAATGAATGAGGCCTTCGACTTTGCTCGTGTTAGGATAAGATTCTTCTCCTATTTCTAACGGACTGTGAGGGCACAAAAGAGCCATTGTCAGAGCCTCTCCCTCCATCTCGTCTAAAATGAACGAGGCCTTCGACTTTACTCATGTTAGGATGAGGTTCTCCTCCTATTCCTAATATAGCCACTTTCGGTCGTTTCTTTTCTATCATCACATAATTCTTGCACCAAGAAACAATAATGCTGAAATGAAGGAGTTTTTTTGAAGGATGATTACTGATAATACATCCTCAGATTTTTTGAGTTCCAAGGTCATGGAAGCATTATTCCTCCGAGCTCCTTCAGATGATAAGTTCCAAGCTGGATGACCTTCACCACTTCATATGGGCCTTCCTAATTTGGGGTGAGCTTCCCTGGCTCTAAGGCTGAAAGACAGTGACTCATCGAAGCACTAAGTCCCCCCTCTAAATGTCTTACTTCTATCTCTAAAGTTGCAGTACCGGGCCACCTTCCATCTGTAGGCTACCATCCGGATGTGGGCTTCCTCCCTTTATTCTTTCAGCAGGTTGACGTTAACTCTGAGGTCCTATGGATTATGCTGCTCATTGAAGGCCACGACCCATGCTGATGGGAGATTAAGTTCAATTGGGATGACTACCTCCATGCCAAAGGCTAAGGCGAATGATGTTTCTCTAGTCGGCAATCTTTGTGTAGTTCGATATGCCCAGAGGACGTGGTAGAGTTCGTCCACCCAGGCCTCCTTTGCTCTATCGAGCCTCATCTTGATGCCTTGCAGTAGAGTCCGATTGGTCACTTCAGCTTACCCAATGGCCTGTAGGTGAGCTACCGATGTGAAGTGGTAGAAGATGTTTAGATTTTCACAGAACTCAACGAACCTCACCCTAGTGAACTATCGTCCATTATCAATTATAAGAATTCGGGGCAGACCAAACTAGCAGACTACCGACTTCTAGATGAAGTCCTGTACCTTAGCCTCAGTAATTTTTACTAGTGGTTCGGCCTCGACCCACTTGGTGAAATAGTCGATCACGATTAGAAGGAACTTTTGCTGTCCAAACACCGTCGGAAAAGGGCCAAGTATGTCCATTTCTCATTGCGTAAACGACCAAGGTGCACTTAGTAGAGTAACCTCGGAGGTCGGCTGTCTTTGTATATTTGCATTCTTCTGACAGCGATCGCATTTCTTAACATACTCCATGGAATCATGAAACATGGTCAGCCAATAGTATCCTTGCCGAAGTAATTTTTATGACAGAGACCTGGCTCCTACGTGACTTTCATAAAGTTCCTCATGCACTTCCCACAATGCAAGGTCAACCTCTGAAGGTCAGAGACATCTTAGCAGCGACAGCGAGTATGACCTCTTATACAACCTACCCTCATACAAAATATATTGGGAGGCTTGATTCTTGAGTTTTTCAGCTTCTTTTGGATCATGAGGAAGGACTCCCTCCTTGAGAAAGGTGACCAACAGGTCAATCCAGCTCAGTTCAAACTCAATCTGCAGAATGACCTGGGATTTCTTTAGGCTTGGGCACTTCAGAGTCTCCAAAAATACTTCTTTGGATAGTTCGACTGGGGCTGAAGTGGCCAACTTAGAGAGAAGATCGGCTCTTACATTTTCTGCCCTCGAAATCTATCGAATGCCAAAACTGTCAAAGATTGGAGTCAAATCCTTCACTTTCCCAAGGTATTTCATCATGCTTTCCTCCCGCACTTCATAGCTGCCATTACCTTGGTCGACCACCAACTGAAAATCATTGTAGACTTGAAGTTGATCTATTTTCAATTCCCTTGCTATTTTTAATCCAATGATTAGTGCTTCATATTCGGCCCCATTCTTAGTCGTAGGGAATTTGAAGCATAGTGCGTACTCGATGACAACTCCTTCAGGATTGACCAAGACCAATCCCGTACCAGCTCCAGCAGAGTTGGATGAACCATCCATGTGCAGAATCTAAAAGCCTTCAGAAAGGTTAGCACTTTCCTTAGGGACGTTCGACCATGGCAGTAGGGCGCTGGTCTCATTCCGTTCAAGCTCGGCTTCGACTGGAATGGTATATTCTAACACAAAATCTATCAATATCTGGGCCTTAATCGATGGTCGGGGTTGATAGTTGATGTCAAACTTTGTAAGCTCGATTGTCTATTTTGCGATTCTCTCGGAAGCGTCCGTTCGATGAAGGACTACTTTTATTGGTTGGTTCATGAAGACCGTTATGGTGTGCCCCTAGAAATAAGGTCGGAGTCTTCTGACAGTAATTACAAGAGAGTAAGTCAATTTTTCTAGCCTAGAGTACTCGATCTCTGCATCCCTCAAGATCCGACTTATGTAGTAGATCAGTTGCTACATCTTCACTTCATCCTTGACTAGGACTGCGCTAGGGCTATCGGAGAGACCGCTAGGTACAAAAGCAATTCCTCTCCGAGTTTAGGCTTTGCCAGTAGTGGGGGTGAGTCGAGATAGTTTTTAAGCTCCTTGAACGCTCGTTGGCACTCCATCATCCAGCAGAAATTCTTTGATTGTCTGAGAACTCGGAAGAAGGGCATACATCATTCGACCAACCTTGAAACGAAGCAATTTAGGGATGCCACTTTCTCAGTGAGGTGCTGGACTTCTTTGATCATTTTTGGAGCAGTCATCTCCTAAATGGCCCAAATTTTCTTAGGGTTTGCTTCAATCTCGTGCCTCGACACCATGAATCTTAAAAATCTTTTGGAGGTCATACCAAAGGCGCACTTGGTCGGATTCAGTTTCATCTTATGCTTCCTAAGTGCGTCGAAGGTCTCTTCAAGGTCAGCAAGATGGTCTGTAGAAGCTCAACTTTTGACGAGCATGTCATCCACATACATCACCATATTACGGTCGATCTACTCCTTGAAGATCTTATTGATCAGATGCTGGTATGTTGCCTCTATATTTTTGAGTCCAAAGGGCATGATCCTATAATAATAAAGACCACAGTCAGTAACGAAAGTGATTTTCTCCTCATCCTCAGGCACTATCCATATCTGGTTATAACCAAAGAAGGCATCCATGAAGGTGAGAAGCTTGTGGCCTGAGGTCGCATCCACCAGTTGATCAATCCTGGGTAGAGGGTAGCTATCTTTCAGATAGGCCTTGTTCAGCTTTTTGAAGTCAATGCACATCCTCCATTTCTTGTTCATCTTTTTGACGAGAACCACGTTTGAAATCCAGGTCTGATAATTAACCTCCTGGATGAGTCCGACTTTGAGGAGCTTGTCTACTTCTTCGGTGATTGCTTTCTACCTCTTTGGGGCATGGCGGCGCATCTTTTCTTTTATCGACCGATGCTTCGGATCAATGGCCAGCTGATGTTCCATGACCTCGGCATCGATTCCTGATATATTCGCTGGGGTCCAGGTGAAGACGTCTACATTTCTCCTGAGGAAGGCAATGAGTTGCTCCCAAACCTCATCTCCCAAGTTGGAGCCGATCTGCACCGTGTGCTCCATGTTCCCATCATTTAAGGATAAAGAGATGAGGTCCTCTATAGGCTCGTCCCACTCCTCAGTGAGGTCGTCGTGGACATCCAATCCATCAACAGGATAAGGGTCAGATTGTTCTTCCTTATGTAGGGCGATTGAGTAACAATGCCTCACCAAAGCCTGATCTCCCCTGACCTCTCCGATCCCGTGACTCATTGAAAACTTCATCTTCAAATAATAAGTTGATACCACCGTCCAAAGTGCATTTACACTAGGTTGACCAAGAATAGCATTATAGGTGGATGGAGTCCTTACAACTAAAAAATTGACCTGTGTCCCAGCCAATTTTGGGCATTGTCCTATAGTTACAGCCAAAGTTATTATGTCCTCAACAGGTACAGCATTACTAGTGAAGCCTATCAATGGAAAGTTTATAGGTCCCAAGCGGTCATTAGATAAGGACATTTTTGAGAAAGCATCATAAAATAATACGTCGATCGAGCTTCCATTATCCACTAAAATGTGGCGTACATCATAGTCGGTAATGTTTAAAGAGATTACAACCACATCATTATGCAGAAATCGGACCCCCTGAACATTCACCTCAGTAAAGGTCATGGGTTCCTTGATCCTTCGTCTCTTCATCGATCCCTCAGATCTGCTGGTCTTCTTGCTGAAGTCCCCCCAAGATAGTATTGATGACGTCGAGAGGTGGCCGATCTTCTTATTGGTCCTCTCCCCTTGGTGGTTCAGGCTACGGTAATGCCCTCAACCGATCTTCTTGCCCTTCAGACTATCTCCATAGGAATCAACCAAGTCTACCTCATCTGATGAGCTCCTCGATCTCATCTTAGAGTTAGATGCACTCCTCTGTGTTGTGACTATAGTCATGATGATAAAGGTAGAACTTGTTGGGATTGCGCTTGCTGGGATGAGAACGCATCCTCTCTGGCCTAGGTAGTTGTTCCCTGATTTTCATCAGTAGTTGGGTTTTTAGAGCATTAAGAGGGGTGTAATTGTAAAATCTTTATTGGGGAGAACCTCGGTGCACCCTTCTGTCGCGGCTTCCCTACCTCCGAGCTTGGGGGGGGGGAGTTCGGATTTGCTTGTGTTCAGAAGGAGTCCAAGAATGCGATCGAGCATCACTCGGCCTCCCTACCTCGATGGGCCTGCTCGGCCCATCGATTCATCGCTCGCTAAGGGCTTCATCATCCTCGGCCTTGAAGGCCTCTTCAGCTCGGGCATAAATTTTAGCCCAAGCTAGCATGTCGGTAAAATCCCTGAGGTACCTTTTTTTCAAGGAGAACAACAAATTATTCTTCTGGAGGCCACCCTTGAGAGTGGCCATGGTGACTGATTGGTCCAGGTTCTGGACCTCTAATACGGCGATATTAAATCAGGTGACATAAGTCCGAATGGATTCTCCTTCCTTCTGCTTGATGGTCATTAAAAAATCCAAACCTCGATGCGAACGTCGACTGCTGATGAAGTGGGCTGCGAACTGATGACTCATCTGATCAAACGATAAGATGGTATTCAACTTAAGCACCGAGTACCAATTTCTGATGGCTCCCTTGAGAGTGGATGAAAAAGTTTGGCACAAAATAGCATCTGGCATGTCGTGAAGCAACATTATTATTTGGAAGGCCTCCAGATGGTCGATCGGATTGGATGGTCCCATCGTAACTTTCAAACTACGGAAGCTTAAAGTTCGGTGGGATTGATTCCTACATGATTTTTTGTGAAAAAGGAGGATCAGTACTAATGTCATTACCGTGTGAGGAGGGAGTGTGACAGAGCTCTTCGATTCGTCGGCTTATTTCCAAGAGCCTTCGATCCAAGAGATCTCTATGGTTGTTGATCTCCAAGGTTTTCTAGTAGAATGGGTGTGAAGCTTCCCCTTGGATTAAGTCGTGGTCCGAGCAAGGGCCCTCCATCCTTTGCTTCCCCTTTTCAAGGATCAAAGGTCGGGTAGCCCAAGTCAGCCATTTTCGGACTGGACCATAGGGCTCTAGAGAATTCTACGCCGATCGAATTGGTGTCAGAGCCTGTCGATGCTGCATTGCCTCTGTGAGGCCATGAATTTGCTGGACCAGTAGGTTGAACTACTCTGCATCTACCATGGCTATAGGTGGAATCTAAGTTGTTGGGGTTGAAGCGATAGCAGATGGATCTGGACAGGATCGGGCCATGGAGGCCATCAATCATCAGATCGAAGCTCTCTTGGGAGGCATTTTCTCTCGAGAAAGAACTCTAGAGAGGAAGAAGAGAGACCTCTAGAGAGGAAGGAGAGAGATCGTTGCTGAGCACTCCTTTAAGAATAAAGGAACCTCAAAAATACCTCAAGAATAGAGGTGGCCCTTCCTCTAGCACTAATTGTTGGTGTAGAATTTGTTTGATGTCGGATCGAGCTGGAGTGGAGGAGGATAAGGTCGCCGTCGGTGATCTGCAAAATAAAGTTCCATCCGAAGTCGATGGTGGTGGCTCTAGCAGGACCCTCCGATGATCATGTCAGCTCTTTTGATCAATAGAAATGAAGTACTCAGGAGAGAGTTCGGCAGAGTTTTTATAGGGGAAGAAGAGAGCCAAAAGAAATCATATCTGGAGGATCTCTTTTAATAGATCGAGCTTGTAGCGGATTGATGGTGACAACCATATCATCCGATAGTGGGCTGCATGGGGTTTGCTACGGAGAGAGAGGTATCATCAGACTGGTAGTGTCGACCATATCGTTCGATCGTGGGCTACATGGGGTTCGCTATGAAGAGAGAGGTGTCGCCAGACTGGTAGTTGCGGCCATGTCGTCAGGTCATGGACCGCATGAGATTTGTTACGGAGAGAGCGGCATCGCCAGACCGATAATGGTAGCCATGCCATTTGGTGGAAACATGCATTCGGGGTTCGATTAAGCTAGAAAAGTCTGAAAGAAGTTTGGCTCCTGAAGGAATCCAGCTGCAGGAGCAATCCGGAAGGAGGTCGACTCCTGGAGGAGTTCGATTGTAGGAGCGATTCAAAAGGAGTCTGGCTCCTGGAGGAATCCCACTGCAGGAGCGATCCGGAGGGAGGTCGGCACTTGGAGGAGTCCGACTGCAGAAGCAATCTAAAAGGAGTTCGATTCTTGAAGGAACCCAACTGCAAGAGCGATCCAAAAGGAGGTCAGCTCCTAGAGGAGTCCGACTGTAGGAGCGATCTAAAAGGAGGTCGGCTTTTGGAGGAATCCGACTGCAGGAGTGATCTGAAAGGAGTCCAACTTCTGAAGGAACCCGCTGCAGGAGCAATCCAAAAGGAGGTTGGCTCTTAGAGGAGTTCGACTGAGCTGGAGCAATCCGGAAGGAGTCCAGCTCTTGGGAAATCCGACTGCAAGAAGGAGGTCGGCTCTTAAAGGAGTCCGACTGCATTCGAAAGGAGTCCAACTTCTGGAGGAACCCCACTACAGGAGCGATCCAAAGGGAGGTCAGCACCTAGAGGAGTCCGACTATAGGAGCGATCTGAAAGAAGTTTGGCTCCTAGAGGCGTCTGACTGAAAGAGAAGCTCGGAAGGAGTTCGTCTTTCGTAGGCATCCGACTGGAGGAGTACAGAGAAAGTTTGGCTCTCATAGGAGTCTGATTGAAGGAGTACGGAGGAAATTCAGTTCCCATAGGAGTCCGATTGGAGGAGAAGCTCGGAAGGAGTTCGGCTCCCGTAGGTGTCCAATTGAAGCTCGGCCATTGAGAAGTTTGGCTGACTGAAGGGATTCGGCTAAGATCCAACCACTAGGGAGTTTGGCCAGCTGAAGGAGTTCGGCAAAGGTTTGGCCGTTGGAGCTCTTCCATGATCATCGGTTGCATTGGGCTAAGCATCAGGCTGGACTTCAGCAGGAGCGGGGTTTATCCCCAACATCAGTAATAGAGCAGTCTTTATGGAAAAGAAGTTTCTTAGTGAAGGAACAACTGCCTCTAATGTTGAACTTAATGAAATTCGATAGGTGAAAGAACCAACATATTCTAGTGAACCTACAGAACTAGATTCGATAAGATCAAATTCAGAGCCTATTGATATGGCATCAAGAAGATCCGATAGAGTACCGCTTCAATCGGACAGATACTATGATTTCTTGGTCCGAGATGGTGATCCTATTGAACTCGATGAGAATAATGAGGATCCGATCACCTACATGGATGCCATGCTGGGGTCCAACTTCGATAAGTAGCTGGAAGCCATAAAGTCCGAAATGAAGTCCATGAAGGTCAATAGTGTGTGGACACTAGTTGATCCACTTAAAAGGATAAAACCCATTGGGTGTAAGTGGATTTTCAAAAGAAAATGAGGCATGGATGGGAAGATGGAGACCTATAAAGCCCTTCTGGTTGTCAAAGGATATCTTCAGTGTTATGGTATTGACTATGATGAGATGTTTTTTCTGGTGGCAATGCTCAAATCTATTCAGATCATGCTTGCAATAGTGGCATACCTAGACTATGAGATCTGGCAAATGGATGTAAAAATAGCTTTCCTAAATGAAGAATTGGATGAAGAGGTGTATATGATACAGCTTGAGGGTTTTACATCCATAGACGAGTCTAAGGTATGCAAGCTTCAAAGATCCATTTATGGATTGAAGCAAGCAATGTAGAATTGGAATATATATTTTGATAAAGTAATCAGAACGTATGGCCTCATTAAGAATAGAGAAAAACCCTGCATGTATAAATTGACTAATGGTTCTGTTGTTGTATTTCTTATACTGTATATTGATGATATTCTCTTAATCGAAAATGACATCCCTGCATTACAAGGAATAAAGGATTGACTATCGTCTCAATTCTCCATGAAGGATTTGGGAGAAACTTCCTACATCCTGGGAATGAGGATCTATAAGGATGGATCTAAAAGGTTACTAGGATTATCCTAGTCCACGTACATTACTATCGTGCTGAAGAGGTTCAGCATGGAGAAGTCCAAGAAGGGCTATCTCCCGATAGGCCATGGGATTTTGCTCTCGAAGAGGGATTGTTCAACAACTTCTCAAGAGAGAGAGCGTATGAGTAGAATACTATATGCTTCGATAGTGGGTTTTATTATATATGCCTTGATGTGTACGAGATCAGACGTGGCATACTCACTAAGGGTAGTGAGCAGATACCAGTCTGACCCAGGTGAGAATCACTGAAAGGTTGTGAACATAATCCTAAAGTATTTGAGAAATACCAAGAATCAGTGGCTCATCTATGGAGATACTAACTCGAAACTTGTGGGATATACTGATTTCAGTTTTCAATCAGATCATGATGATAGCAAAAGTGTGTCAGATTTTGTGTTTACCCTAAATGGTGGAGCGGTCTGCTGGAAGAGTTTCAAGCAGCACACTATAGCCGATTCTATGTGCAAGACAGAGTATGTCACGACATCTGATGCTATGAAGGAAGCTGTGTGGTTATGGAAGTTCATCGATAAGCTAGAAGTCACACCCTCCTTGGATGGTCCAATTCTGCTATACTATGATAACACTGGAGCCATAGCTCAAGCGAAGGAGCCGAAGGCACATCAACACACCAAACATATTCTGCGTTGCTACCACCTTGTACGAGAAATTATGAAGCAAGATGACGTCGAGCTTCAGAAGATCGATGGAAAGGAGAACATGGCTGACCCCTTTACTAAACTTCTAGGAATCAAAGAGTTCGATAATCACAAATGGAAGATGGGTATTCAATACTGTTCTGAGTGGCTTTAGTCTAAGTGAGAGTTATTAGGAATTGTATCCTAAAGTCAATCATCTAGATTGTAGATGGTTGAGCTAAATATAATTATACATAAATTATTAATAAATAAAATAATTATTTTGGCCTTTTCATCACTTTGTGAATCTTTCTATAATGAACTCTTCTGTGATGAAGTCCTTAGAGCTATTTAGACTCAACAAAGGAGGATTCATTGTATAGTCCTTAAATTAGTTCACGACCAAATGATACATTATTACTCAGAACGATAACGTATCGAGTGTAGGTCGTTGTGTGCCATAAGTATTGGTTATCCTCTTAACCAAAAAGTATGAAGTACTATTATGGCATGCAGGTGAAGTGTAGGAGTACATTTCACTGAACGTGATCCAATTGTAGAGCTCTCTACTGTCAAGAGTTGCTCACGAAGGATATGGGTATAAGTGTCCCTTAAATCTGAGACCACCATGGTGACTTGCAAGCAACTCACTGTACTTAGGTATCGAACTATCTAAATTTTTAATTTAATGATAGAAGGCTACTGAGTGCAGTCAAGTACTTATGAAGTTGGTGTGTGTGTCAAGATGGGATTGACCCCTCCAAGTATTGGAGCAAGTGCATCACTGTATTTCAATTTAGCAAACCCCCAGTCGAGGTAGTCCATGTGATGGACACTGAATTTTGAAATACAATGAGAATGAATTTTTTTGAATTTATAGTAAATCTTAGATCATTCTTTGAGCATCGAGGTCAAGAGGATGAATTATACGATAACCATATGCTATAGGTTCGTCATTATTACATTGCAACTTTTCGACCTATCCAGACATCGGATATTATTGCTAGATGGTCACATCGATTGGTATAAAAAATTAATCCCTATGCTATCATCTTAGGATTCAAATCTATGGGATTACACACATAAGAAGTTCCTACCTGATCTGATGGCTGATCATGAGTCCTAATGACCTACGACACTATGGTCAAAAGTTCCACTAGACTGGGACTCTATGACAAAGAGTCCCATAGGACTGAAACTTTAAGTCCTACTCATCTAGGACTCTCTGATCAGGAGTCCCACTGATCTAGGACTCTATGATCATAAGTTTTATTCATTTGAAAAACTTGGTTCAAGAGTCCTACTGGATTGGGACTCTTCAGGAGTTTCATGTTGATGGAACTCTATTACCTAGTAATCCATCCAATTTGGACTCTAATATTTTTAAAAAATTTATTAGCAATTTGATTATTGATTAACTTAATTTGATTGAGCGATTAGAATTTGATCAAATTCAATCAAATTGGATATGATTGGATTTGATCAAATTTGATCGAACCCGATAAGGTTATGAGATAACCTAATTGCTATGGGAGATTTGATCTTGATTTGATCAGGACCTGAATCTAATTAATTTTTAATTTGATTAAAAATTAATTAGATTGAGTTAAGCCTAATTTGGTTGGATTTAACCTAGTCTAATTGGGTCTAGATTAATTAGTTGGATTGAAACCAATTAGGACCAAGTCAAATAAAGTTTGAATTCAAACTCTCCCATGCGCCCACCATCTTTGACTTTTCCACTCTTGTTCCATGCCCCAAAATTTTTTGTACATAACTTTTCTCATGCCTAGAAGGTTTCTGTGTCCCCTCTCTTATCTACTTTTGACCTGGTTCAAGGGTTGGACTGGTTCAAAGTTAGTTGAATTTTGAATTCAACTTAATTGGTTGAGTAGTTTGAATCCATCCTTATCCTTATCTGATTCCCATGCCCACCAAATATTTTCACATAAATTTTTTGTGCATTTTAGATAGTGGATGTGCAGATGGAGAGTCCTTCTACGTGTAAAACTCCTAGGGTGGGCGTTGGGAATGGGATAAGCACTTGCTTGAATTTTGAATTCAAGCAAGTGGTTGAAATCACTTAACCTCCCTCTTCTTATCCAATCTCATGCGGCTTTCCCATTGGTTGCATGCAACTTTTAAATGGTATTTTTTTGTGCATGCATGAGAAAAGAGGGAGGCTACGTAGAGGGATTTCTAAGAGAGAGAAAATCAAAGAAGGGGGGCTTGTCTTGTGTGCGGAAGGGTCAACTATAGTTCCTACGCCAACTTTTCTTAGATGCCTCTTCTCAAATTTTTTTCCCCCTTATGTCATCCATCTTAAGAGGATCTAAGGTGGGTGTACAGTAGAGGAAGAGTCCTTCTTCCCATGAAAATTTGTTTCACGGAAAAACTCTAAAGAGTGAGGGCGTGAGAGGGTTTTCGGCGTGTCATGGTTTTTTGGTGAGTGCAAAACCCTAAGGTTGGGACCTTGGGTTGGGGTGGAGAGATCGAGTGCTATGAGTATTGGATCACCACCAAACTTTAGACACTGACTCATCATCCTTCATACTCTTTGTTCTGATTTTTGGGAGTATTTTGAAAATCAAAAAGAAGATGATCAATTAGATCAATCATAATCAATCGTCAAAGGCCTCGACGAGGAGCTAGCACTTCGATGGAGCTGGTCGGGAGCAGGAGCTCCATGTGGACCAATGGTAGAGGTCGGATGAGTGTGCGGGTGTAGCATGACACCATAGCTTCTTTCGATGGATTTAGATCATGGAGATCAGCTATCCGTGTACAGGTATCGAGTTCTGAACTCGTATCGATCAGCAGATTCGATTTGCTGATCAATTATATTTAAATTTTAAATTACATATTAGCATGTCTAGATTCTGAGTATGGTTTATTTGATTAGATCAATGCATGCAGTAGATTAATTTTAGATTAATCTAATTCTTTCACTGCTATATAATTCAAAAATATTTTAAAAATGCATTCTTTTATCCTACTCGATTTTCTTCAATATGGACTGAGCGTAGGCCTACACTCTCTCACCTATGGGTTTGGGGTTGTCCGACCTATGTCAAACATTTCCATACAGATAAGCTTGGATCCTGATATGATAAGTACGTATTTATAGGATATTCTAAAGAAAGTAAAGGTTACTATTTCTATCATGCTTAAGAATAAAAGATGTTCATCAGCCTTAAGACAATCTTTTTAGAAAAAGAGTTTTTTAGTGAAGGAACTATTGCCTTTAAGATTAAATTTGATGAAGTTCAACGGGTAGAAAAATTGACACCTATAGCTAAACCTAAGTCAGATTTGATTAGATCATATCCAAAGCCTAGTGTACCTGCACCATTAAGATGATCTGATAAAATACCGTATCATTCAGACAGATAATATGGTTTCTTGATTCGGGATGGTGATTCCATCAAACTCGATGAGAACGATGAGGATTCGATCACTTATATGGATGCTATGTAGAGATCTGATTCTGAAAAATGGCTTGAGATTAAGAAATTCGAAATGAAGTCCATGAAGGTCAATGATGTGTGGATATTGGTTGACCCACCCGGAAGGGTTAAACCCATTGGGTATAAATGGGTCTTCAAAGAAAAAAAATGTAGATGGAAAGGTGGAGATCTATAAAGCCCGTCTGGTTGCCAAGGAGTATCATCAATGTTATGGTATTGACTATGACGAGACATTCTCTCCTATGGCAATGCTCAAATCCATTTGGATAATGCTTGTGATAGTTATCCGTCTGGACTATGAGATCTGGCAGATGGATGTGAAGATAACTTTCCTAAATAGAGAGCTGACCAAAGGGGTGTATATGACACAACCTGAGATATTCGTATCCATAGATGAGGTCAAGGTGTGCAAGCTTCAGAGATCCATTTATGGATTGAAGCAAGCATCTCAGAGTTGAAACATGCATTTTGATAAGATGATCAAAATGTATGACTTCATTAAGAACAGAGAAGAATCCTGCATTTACAAATGGGCAAATAATCTAGCAGTGGTATTTCTTGTCTTGTATGTGGATGACATTCTCTTAATTAAGAATGACATTCCTGCACTATAGGGAATAAAAGTCTGGTTATCATCATAGTTCTTCATGAAGGACTTGGGTGAAGCATCCTACATCCTAGAAATGAAGATCTATAGGGATAGATCTAAAAGGATGCTGAAGAGGTTCAGCATGAAGAATTTCAGAAAGGGCTATCTCCTAATAGGCCATGAAATTTTTCTTTCTAAGAAAGATTGTTCGACAACTCCTGAAGAGAGAGATCGTATGAGTAGAGTTCCATATGCTTTGATAGTGGGATCTATCATGTATGCCATGACATGTACAAGACCAGATGTGGCATACTCATTAGGAGTAGTGAGTAGATACCAGTTTGACCTTAGAGAAAATCACTAAAAAGTGGTTAAAACTATCCTTAAGTATTTGAGAAATACTAAAGATCAATGGTTGATTTATGGCAAGTCAGATATGAAACTTATGAGATTTATAGACTCCAGCTTTCAATTTGACCATGATGACAGTAGAAGCATGTTGGGATATATCTTTACTCTAAATAGTGGATCCATCTACTGGAAGAGTTTTAAAAAGCATACTATGGCAGACTCTGTTTGCGAAGTAGAGTACATCGTAGCATCAGATGCCACGAAGAAAGTTGTGTGGCTGAGGAAGTTTATCACTGAGCTCAGAGTAGCACCCTCCCTAAATGGTCCGATCCTGCTCTACTACAATAGCACCGGTGCCATAGCTCAGGTGAAGAAACCAAAGGCACACCAATGGATGAAGCACATTCTGCGCCACTTCCACCTAGTCCGAAAGATCGTGGATCGAGGTGACGTCGATCTTCAAAAGATCGACGAAAAGAAGAACCTGATCAATTCCTTCACTAAAGCCCTGGCGATAAAGAAGTTCGACAATCATAAGTCGAAGATGGATATTAGATACTACACCGAGTGGCTTTAGGACAAGTGAAAGTTGTTGAAAAATATATTCTAAAGCCAATCGTTAATCTGTTAATGGTTGTGCTACATTGTATCTATAATTAATTTATTAATAAATAAAATATATTTTTAATATTTTTTATCATAAAATATTCATCTTCTAACAAACTTCATTATTGTGATGAAGTCTTTAAGACTATTTAGCTTTGATAAAGAGAGAATTTATCGATTAGTATTTAAATCTATTCACGATCAAATGATAGGCTGTTAATTAGGATGACAGCATCTATCGAGAATAGATCGTTGTATGCCATATAGGTTGGTTGTCCTCTTGACTAAGGAGTATGGAGACACTGGTATGGCATGCAGGTGGGATGTATGGATACATCATCATTGAACGTAACCAACTCTAGAGCATTCTACTATCAAGAATGTCTCTGATGGAATATATGTATAAGTGTCTCTTAGATCTAAGATCGCCTTAGTGACTTGCAAGCAACTCACTATGCTTTGGTACTGGACTAACTGAATTCTAATTTAGGAATGGAAGGCTTCTGGGCACAGTCAAGTGCTTGCGAAGTTAAAGTGTGATCAAGATGGAATTGACCACTCCAAGAGTTGGAGAAGAATGTATCACTGTATTTCAATATAGCAAAACCTTGGCCAAGGTAATCCATCAGATGGATTTGATATTTTGAAATACAATGTGGACAATCTGATCAAAGTTGATAGCTGAACTCTGAGGTATCCTATGAGCATTTTGGTTAAGAGGATGAATTATATGGAAACTATATCTACATGGATTCTTAGGATGTTGTTCTACACATTCGACCTATCCAGCCATCAAGTACCATTGCTAGATGGTTATTTTAATTGGTATAAAAATCTATTCTTGTGCTATTGACTTAGGTTCAGACCTATGAGGTCACACATATTAGAGCTCATGATCTGATCGGATGGTTAATCAACAATTAAAAATTATTCTAGGGTTAAACAATCAATACGATTGATGTTTAACCTAGTGCAAGTATTATAGAAAGATTAATTAATAATTAGATTACTAATTAGCTTAATTTGATTAAGCCAGAGATCTAAGATTAAGTTTAATTAAATATAATTTAATTAAATTTGGTTTGGACTTGATTGGATCAAGTCTAATTAGCTTATTAGATAAGCCAAGTGCAAGGAAGAACTAGTCCTAGTTCAGCTAGGACTCGAATCAACCTAATTTCCTAATTTGATTAAAAAATTAAATTAAAATTAAATATAATTTAATCTAATTTAATTAAATTTTTAATTGGATTAGGACTTAATTTAATTTGGTTGAGTTGGTTTTGATTTAATTTAGTTTGAGAAATCACTTTGACCAAGTCATAGATGGAATCCTAGTAAGACTAGGATTCCACCTTGCACCACCTTAGCCCCTCATGCCCCATGCCCTCTTTCTCTCTTATTTTGTGCAACAAATACCTTTCTCCTAGGCCTTCTCATTCACGCCCTTCTCTCCTCTCTTTCTTATATGGAAGTTAGGTAGTGGACCAAGATAAAGTAGGAATTTATTTTGATTTCAAATCCTATGAGATAGTATTTTGAAAAACCAAAACACTTCCTCCCTTTTGTGTTGCCCTCCTCCCTATTTTTTCTCTGATATTCTTGGCAAAGAAGAGAAGGTTTTGGGCAACATTTCTATGTTGGTCCATGCCAAAAAATTTTGGAGAGGGCACCCAAGAGTTGGGTGCCCCTTGACTTGCCCTTTTTGGTCTTTCCTTGTTTAGTTTTTGACCTAGACAAGGACTCCTCTTCTCCTATATATTTTGAATAAATTTTGATCCAATTTTATGATATGTTATAGATCATTGAGAGAGCTTTGGGGTGTGTGAAAATCAGGTAGAGAGCATCCTTGGGCATTGGGGTTCCGTAGATTCCATAGACACCAAACTAGGTGTCTAGGTGAGAGCAAAGAGAAGAAGTGGGTCTTCTTCTAAGATTTCTGTGTTCACCTCTTTACTTTCTCTTTCTTTGAGTTTTCTAAGAGTATCTCACATTTGAAACCTTCTCTCCTTCTCCTCTTTGAAAGAATTCAAATCTAGAAGAACAAGGCATCTGATCGACCATCAAAGAAGGATCAACATAGTATGCTGCATCAGGACTTCTGATCGTGATCGTGGGCTCATGTGGATGACTCCTAGAGGCCGGATGCATGTGTGGCTTGCAACTTCATCCTCAAGCTTGGATCAATAAGTTAGAATGTCTAACTTGCATAGGTAATAGATCTAATCTATTATTTTCATACTTGCATTAGGTGTAGTGTATATACATGCTAATGTGATCAACATATTTTAATTTCTTCTTTATATTTTAATTTTTGATTTAATGATATGCTATGATCATGTAATAGATCCTAGATCTAGAATATTTTTTTGATATTTAAAATTAATTTTGATTAATTTTAGTCTTCCACTGTCAGATCTTAAAAAAGTTTTAAAATCTAATCCTAAAATCCTAAATCTGATTCCAATAGATGGACTATAGGGTTGCTATCGTTATAGCCTTTCTTACCCTCTAGGGGGTAGCAATCCTATAGAGGGTAAGCATGGCTATAACCATAACAACCTTATAGTTTATCATGGCTATAACGATTGCTACCTAAAAAATTATTATATAGACTTTCACCAATAACTAGATCAAACCCACCAAATGTATTAATCATCTACTCAGGCTTATCACCATTAAGCTCTTGCACATCAGCAAGATCTTGGACAAGTAGAGCCTCGAAGCCTTTGCATTTATCTCCCACATCTCTCCATGCGAGTACTAATGCTTGTAATTTAGCATAAATCCACTCCTACATAATGGGCAACTATTATATTTATATCAAATTTTTCTTTGTTGACAGATCTCTTACAAGGACAACGAGCCCATCCTTGAACTAAGAGTGCAGCATTTCCAAAAGCATAATTATAAAAGTAAGCGACATCATTGCAAATGGGGATGGTCAAGATGTGCATCCTGCACATGCAAACTAGGAGCATGCCAAACGACTAGGCCGTGTGAGCACTGCTAGTTTTAGATTGGATGCAGCTGGCAGTATCAAGCCCACTTTAGGGCTAGGCCTGGGCCGAGCCAAAGATATTTGGGCAGTAGGCAGCTATGGGCTTTGGAAGGTGGGAGGTGGCTAGGCCTCGAGCTGGGAGGTAGCCCGTGGCTCGGGAAAGTGGGATTTGATGGCTGGGGGTTGGGAAAGAAATAGGAATAAGTATTAGCGATGGATTACCATTGCTATAGCCATCGCTACTAAAATTTTTCGTCGCTAATAAAGTTATCATCAAATTAAAAAAAATACTAGTTATTAGCAATGGCTGGACTTCCATCACTAAAGCCATCGCTAATAATATTAGTGATAGTAAAGCCATCACTAATAACCAATTTAGCCATCAATAATAATTAATGACTTCTAGTAATTGGATAAATTTTGATTGTTTTTAGCTGTTGATAGATAGCTCTATTAGAGACAACTTATATGCCATCACTAATAGCTGTTGTTAATGCTTGATGTATTAATGATGGTGATGTTATCGTCTCCAATACCATTGTGAATAACTACTATTAGCGATGGCTGGCTTTCCATCACCAAAGCTGTTGTTAAAAATATTTATTATAGATGGTAATTTTGCCATCTCTAATTCCATCACTAATATCCTTTATTATTGATGGCTTTTTTGCCATTGCTAATACTCTATTATTGACCCCTGGATTGATTTTGATGATAACAAAAGTATTTAAGTATAATTTATTAAGTTACTAATATTATTTTTGAGGATTTCAAGTACTCATAATGTTCTAAGTAATTTTTATCAATTAAATAGAGTATCACCAATCAAGAGGTCTTCGAAAAAATCTAGACTTGACATATCTTTAAAAAATGATTAATAAGAATTAAATCAAGTTTAGAAAGCAAGTCTAGCCTACAAATAAAATTGAAAAAGAAAGGCTACTGAAAATCTCATGGCATGCTTGGCATGTATTTTGAGTTGACCAAGTGAAAATTTTAGTCGACTAAGTATCAGTAATAGATAGCCAAGTTTCAAAACCTAGAAAACTTAGTCGAGTAAATCAAGAGTTAGTCGACTCAGTCTTAAAAAATAGTAGAAAATAGAAAGCATAGAAAGATTAAAATTTAGAATCTAAGAAACTTAGTCGACTAAGTTAGAAGTTAGTCGACTCAGTCTCAGAGGACAGCAGCAACATAGAAAGCATAGAAAGGCTAAAATTCAGGATCTAGGAGACTTAATCGACTAAGTTAGCAAGTTAGTCGACGCAGCTGCAGAGAAGCATCAAAACATAGTAAGGCCATTTTTCAGCTTCTTGATACCTAGTCAACTAAGCCTGAGTCTTAGTTGACTAAGTAAAAAATTTAGTCGACTTAGAAAAAGTTAGTCAACTAAGTCATTGTAACAGCTAGTTTTTTATATATGCATTTTTCAACTCTAACTTTTTCCAATGACTAGATTTTTATTTTCAACAGCTAGGACATTAAATGAGGTCTCTCTAGATATTTTAGAGTGGTGAGAAAGCCTTGGAATATAAAAAAGATATTAAAGAACTTCAAGAAAATTTTTTTTGGAACACTTATTGAAGAGGTTTCAAGTTTACTTCAGTTCATTTATTATGAAAGTCATTTAGTGAAGTGGAGGAAAAGTTTTTTGAGCATATTGAGTCCTTCCAATCATCCTCAAAGTGAGAGAAGTTAAGGTACAATCTTTAAAGAGCTCCGCCAACAACCTTTCTACTCATAAATTCTTCTCTTGGGCTTAATTGAGTTTTTATTTCTAAACTTTTTTAATTATTATGATTATATTTTTATTTATTTATAAATTTCTTGGAATGAGAAACTTGGGTTAGTCTAAGTCTAAAGTTGGATGTTGTAAAGGTTTGATTGATCAACCAATTAAAAAAGAAATCTAGATTGATTATTAGCCTAGAAAAATAATCATTATAAAAGTTGTAGTTGGTAAACCTAAGTCAAAACTAACCAGGTTGGATTGTAAACTTAAGAAAAATAATTGAACTGTAATTAATTGAGTGATTATAGTTGAATTCTTAAGTGATTTACTTGGAAAGTAGATGTAGGTGCCGAGTTTGGTACTGAATCACTATAAAAGCTTGATTTTTGTATTTGTGTTGGATTATTTATATTATTCTTGTTCTATACTTATATTTTATATTATTATACTAAGCACATAATATTAAAATTTAATATAATTAAAGTTTAAAATTTTTAAATACCCAATTCATCCCCTCTCCTTCTTGGGTAGCCATCCTTGGGCAACATCTATTTTCTTGTAGTGATCAATTTTATTTGCAACCATTTTGATCAATTCTTCCTAGATTGGAAGATATATTTGATCAAAATCTTTTCTATTTTTTTTTTTTCTTTTAGTAGCCTATTTCAAAATCCAAAGAATATAATTTATCCCTGATCACTTGGTGCACCACATTCTTAAAAGGTAGCACTACATCATGTAGCTAAAAAAATTATATGATCTTTTTTAAAAAAAGCACCTTGATTGAACATCATATGGTCAAGTCAGGAATTTTAGAATTTTGGCACATAATTCAATTTTTTGATATGATGATCTTACTCTTGGATCCTATTCTATCCTCTTCATAATAATCAAAGTAGTCCATATTAATTCTACTAATCCTCTTGAATCGAACTGCTATTCTCTTACTAGAAATTTATGTGCTAATTAGAAGATGCATTTATTAGCACATTACTAATGATAGTACGATATATATTTATATAGAGAAGCCATATATAACATGCCATAAAAGATTGTACTAGTTAGAATAATAGAAATTGATATTAAGGTTACGTGCGTATGTTAGTTTCAAATATTGATTTCTAAGCAAAGGGAACGGCCATTAGGGCAAGCCCCAATTCAAATATATTATATAATTAAATTGTATATCTTTTGGAAAGGCAACAATGATGGCTCACTTTGGAGTAATGTCACGATGCCCATCCTAACCAAACTTGATGGTTTAGTTTCTTTGTCCTTTGCTGGTTGCTTATTCTAGCGTCCAACTAGAAATGGTTTTTGATGGTTAGCATCCATGGCAATGGACCACACTATACTATTCTCAGTAGTTTGATCTCAAAATTTTCAAAAGGAAGTTTCAATGCGATTAGAACAACCCTTCATTGGGATGGTTAAAATTCCATATTTTTAGGGGATCTTCTTTCATCTCCAACTCCATAGCTTTTCATACCAACTCTTTATCAATGGCTGAAAAATAGGCACTCATATCCAGAAACTATGAGAGTGGCTTAGGAAACTGCATGATATAAGGAAGATCATTGAGAGTGATTGTCTCCCTTTGGTAGTCATTTTTGCTCAGATGAATTAGTCTTGCCAACAATTCACTCCATGGTCCAAGATTGCAAGGGATTTCTCTCTGATTTTGAGGACATTCGACATACTTGGGTGGGGTAAATCATGCATTTGGGCACTTGGGGTGGATTTTCGTTGTTTATACCTCCAAGGCTTTTTTTTTTTTCTAATGGTAATCTTTTGTTATGGTGGGTTACATCTATGAGGTTATTAATGTGTACGTTAAGGATATATTTGGATGGAGGGAAGTTGAACTCTGCAATAGAAATGGAAATGAGTGACCTTCATTCTAGCTATTTAATTAAAACTAGTTTCATTTTCATTCTAATTCTCGAGAAAATGGAATACCTCAATCAATCTCGACTCTCTCCTGGTATTTAAATTTTATTCAAATTCTCATTCCACTTCTCTCCGATTTCAATTACGATTTCAATTTCCATGAAGCAGACGCAACCTAAATGTAGTTATGGCTAACTTAGCCTGAAGGTAATAATTACCAAAAAAAAAAAATCTCATAAACAACTTGGCATGGTTTTTCTTGTAATTTACAACACATGCTTAGGAAAGTAAAAAGCATGCACATGACTTAGTAATTACTTGATGGTTACCCATGCATGAGAAATAAGTGTTTTCTTTTAGAGGAGAAGAATCTCCAACCAGAGAAAAAGTTGGAGGGTGACTATTTCTCTTTCTGGAATAGTGGAAAGAGAGTGATATCTCCAATAGATATCAATGAGATCTCCAGAATCCAGAAAGATATTCTATTGCAACTCTTAGGTGTCAATAGAGATCACGTCTACCAAGCAAAGGAGACTTGCTTGGCTCACAATATTTTTATGCATCAAGATACTTTACAAGTTGAAGCATATCCGAGACTTGGATTTTGACTCCTCTGAGAGCAATGCAATAGAAAGAAATTGACCTCAACCTCTGTAACTAATTGAAGTAGAGCAATAGAATGACGTTGAAGGAAGGCTTGTTCCTATATGCGAACAATGTATATATCTAATGCTGATGTCTGCCCATCACCAAAATGCAAAAGCACATCATGTAAGATGACTAAATAATTTGATGATACATAGTGATTATAGATATCTACTAGTTTGTAAAAGAATTGTATGCTCTATAAAGCCAATAAATCTTATTATTTGATAATAAAGTAATCCTTTATTTCTATTACATACATATTTGATGGGTATTGCTTTGATATTATATTTGGTGACATGATCTATCCTTATGTTACATCATATGGAATTCATGTTGATCATAGAGATCATTGATAGAAAGACATAATATTTAATTTATTTTTGGTAACATTGAATATGCTCACAAGCTATGAGCCTAGTTACGGCAATGTGCGCATTGTTGGCTGATACATGTTGTACTGCCATTTGTAATTATGTAATATGTCTCAATCACTAGAGTGTAGACTCTTAGTAACATTACAAGTATTTATAGGACATAAATATTGAACTGGACCACTAATTTACTCTTAAACCTAAAACTATCATTAAGAAAGATTTATTCTAGTCACAATATATAGAAAGTTACTATGACCTGAGGATGTTATTAAGCCTTCTATACAATTTATGTAGTTTTAACATTATCAACAAGTGATGCCTAATAAGAGGTTATATACGGACATGTTAGACTACATAATGAGTGCATAAAGACTTGTAGTCATCCAATAGGGAACCCATTATTCCTATGGTAGGAAAGAATATTCTAGATTGTCTCTTATACATTAGATAGAAAATCTAGCTAGTCAATTTAAAAAATTATTTTATGTTTTATCTATATGATATATATATTTTTAAATTAAAAATTTTAAATTATTTTAATTGTTCATTTATTATTAAGAAACATACATATAAGTTGAGGATTGACAGTGCCATTGATGGTTTAATCCCATTAACTTATATAGAATATTAATTGATGGAGAGACTAATATGTAAGAAATTATGAAAGGGGTCTCACAAATAAATTTCTAATCCTTTGAATGATATGATAATTTGTTGATGGACATTATTACAATTGCTAAATTAGTGGGGACTAATTTACCAAAGAAAGAAATTCCATAAGTCCCATGCTACATGTTTCTATCCTACCCTATATATAGGAAATTTCATGTCATTATGACCTCACTAAATATTTAGAAGGTTTTGGGAATCCTAGGAATTCAATATACTATCGTGACCACACAACTATTTAGGAGGTTTTGAAATTCTAGGAATTTAATGTACCATGATGACCTCACTAAATATTTAAAAGGTTTTGAAATTTTAAAAGTTATTTAAAAATTTTATGACCTTACTAAATGTTTAGAAATTCTAAAAGCCTTTGAAGAACTATACAGAAAGGGTTTAAGAAATCCATAAGGCATAGACGTAGAATCTTATATTTTTGGAAGCCATCACTTCCTCTCAAGGGCAAGGGCAAAAAGTTCAAGAACATTGTGCATGAACTTTGGAGGATTTTGTACATGTGAAATCTCTATGAGGTAATCGTTATCCATCATGCAAAGATATGTTGGTCATGTGGTTGGTTGATCCTGTTATAAAATTTCTAAATCAGATTTGAAAGATATTTAAGCTAACACTTGTGATATTTAAACTAACACTAGTATTAGAGTAGGTTCATATGAATAGATATATCTAATATTGATTTTATTGATATATTGTTGATGCTATAGGTAACATACCATGCATATAAAAGGAGTCTTATGGTACAGATATGTGATTAAAATAAAATATTTGTTATTATTGCAATATTGAATTATTTTAGCATATTTGTACATGTTTTTCAAATTTATGCCATATGTTTGACTCTCAAAATATGGGATATTTAGGAGTTAGTGGGAGTTAATCACATGTTATTCACCTAATATAGAAATATGATTTCAGTTGACATGCTTCCCTTAATTGAAATATCAAGTGTTTAAGATAGAAAATGATCTTGAGAAGGTATTTTATAAAAGCCTTCCATTTTTGGTAAAAAGTTTTTTTGATTTTTAAGGATTAATTGATGCCAAAAGCATAATATTTTTTTAAAATTATTAACACAATTATTTATCTCATAGAGATGATAAATATGTCATGGCTAATGGGAGTACCAACTAAAATGGGGATGCTCTCATAGTATACATGGTATTTTTAAACAATTGGTGACACTTGACTAATTAAGCACATAGACTTGAAATAGGTGGCTGGTGTGTTCTATATAAGGATCCATGCAGAAATATATTTAGTCTCATATCGGTTATTCGTTAGAAAGATCTTAAGTACTTATATAGGACTAGAAAATCCAAATAATACCTTATGGCTAGTCTTTTTGGGTAAGATTTTGGATTGTTATAAAATAGTATCAGAGTCGATTCAGTGCATAACTATATGGACTAGGGAATACTGTAGCACCAGTTCATTGGACTGATCATGAGCCAATTATGGTATTTATGAATAAAAGCATATATAAATGTGGACACTTAATCTGGCGAGGATGCTATGGCTTAAAGGAAAGAGTATGTGAGGACTCATGCAGGCATATATTTAGTTCCATATCGGTTATTCACTGGAAAAATCTTGAATACTTATACAGGATTAGAGAATCCAAATATTATCTTCTAGCTAGCCTTTTTGAGTGAGATCCTAAATTATTTTAAAATATATAGGGATCTATGTAGGTGTGTATTTAGCTCGATATCCATTACTCGCTAGAATGATCTTGGGTACTTATATAAGTCTAGAAAAACTAAATAATACCTTGCAGCTAGTCATTTTAGGTAAAGTCTTGGGTCATTGCAAATGGTATCAGAGTTGATCCAACTCATATCCATATGGACTAGGAGATACTACAGCATGGATTCATTGGGTTGATGGGCCAATTATGGTATTTATGAATGAAAATATAGATTTAGACCCTTAATTTGGCAAGGATATCAGGGCTTAAAGGAGGGAGTATGTGAGGACCCGTGCGAACGTGTATTTAGTTCCATATCAGTTATTTGTTGAAAAGATCTTGAATAGTTATACATGACTAAAGAACCCAAATAATACCTTCTGGATAGTCTTTTTTTGAATGAGGTCCTGGGTTGTTACAAACCCAACATCTGGATTGGCATGTGATGGCCACACACTCCTTAAGGTAAGATCCTAAAAAATATGTAATGTCTATCTGTACTATCAAAATTTCATTTCTATACAAGGCAGTGGTATTGAAAGCAAACTTCTAATTTTATTAATTTAAAAGAATAAAAGTAGTTCAATGATAATTCATGAGATTCATTAACATAAATCATAATCAATATTTATTCAAAAAGATGGATGTCTTCTAAGATTCTAGGCTCCTCATTGCTCGGCCCCAAATCCCACAGGTTCTTTTGGATTTGAAAAAAGGAAAAGAAGAAGTAAGATTTATGGGCTCAATAAGTACCAATATCTCTAAGGGATCAAACATAATTAAATTATTTTTTAAAATAAAGATACAGTTACCAACATAATTTTAATAAGCCATGAATAGTAATAAAATACCAAATCCTCTCTCAGTCATTTGTGACTATGGCCACAATCAGCCCCATGACATGGTACAGAAGAGACTAGCTCCTAAATATAGAATACTCGATCTATCGATGTATACCAGTGATCAGTTCCACTAGTTAGGCTCAGAAGAGAACTAGCTCTGATTCACACGACCATGACTAGCCCCATGATAGAAAAAATAGAATAGTCTTGAAAATAAACATGTGAATGCATTAACATGTGCCAGTGATTAGTTCCAACTGGTTAGGTCCAGAAGGACTAATTCTGCCAGCAATCAGTCCCAACTAACTAGGCCTAAAAAAAATTAATTTCTGAAGTATGGCTAATGATCAATCTTATTATCTAGATCCATATCATAATCTAACTAAAGAGTTTTTTATATAACCAACATACTCATTTGCACAAGGTTTTTCAATAAAGTTCCATATTTTACAAGCAAACATTATTCTATTCAAAAATTCATAAAACAATGTAACATAAAGGAACTATCATTTTTAAAATTTACAAACATATCATGATAACATTATGCTTGATCTATAATTTTGAAATTCAATTTATGCATAAGACATAGACTTTTCAAACTTCAATTTTCTAAACATTTTAATAATTTTTATTTAATTTAAAATTTTATAAAAATCCCAAAGATAAGTGAAACTTAGCGATATGTGAATCCAAAAATAGCAGGCGACTCGATCCCTAAATCTGATACTCCCTTGTTGATGAAAGTTCTAATCAAACAAATGAATGAAGTTATTAGTCTTCAATTGAGGAACTTGGATAAAAAGAGAAGCAGAAACTTAGTCTAGGCCTAGTCTAGGTCTGGATTTGGGTCGATTCATAGGTCAAATCTTTTAGATTGATCTCAACAGAGTCGGATTGGGGTTAGGTTCTCAAGATGGGTTTGAGGGGTCGAATCCATCTCCCTCTCTTTCTTTCTCTTCTCTTTTCTCTTTCTTTCTCTCTCTTCTCTTTTCACTTTTTTCTTTCTCTTCTCTTTCCTCTCTCCTTCTCTCTCTTCTCTTTCTTTTCACTTCTCCCTAGTTGAAATAGAGCCCAGTACCCATGGCTCTTGAAAACCGAGGATGGGGGGGTGTGGTGGCACAACCCAGCCTATTGAAGGGAAGGGAGAGCAGTGGCATGGCTAACGGTGGCTAGAGGTAGGGGTCTGGCCATGCATAGGAAAGATGAGAAAGGGGAAAAGGAGCGCTACCCCTTGCTATCATGGTGGAGGCAATAAAAATAAAAGCAAAACAAAGGAAGGGGCGAGGGGCTTACCGATGATGGTGATAGTAGGGGGTCACAGCCATCGGCAGTGATCTCTGATGGCAAAAGGAGAAAAACTCATGCTAAAAAATGAAGAAAAATAATGAAAAATTGAAGAAGGAGTTTATGGGGGTGATGGTGGCAGCTACGATGGCTTAGGAGATGCCAGAGGCGAGGAAGAAGGGTGAGGAAGGAGGAGGGGGGGTTGGTGAGGGTTTGATCAGAAAGGGGGGTTTTAAATAATGCTCAACTATGAAGAAGATAAGGTTGCCTTAATGCCGGTCGTTCATCGATCGTACTGGCCTCCAACGATCGCTGACAGTTCACATCAACCCAACAAAGCCACACCAGCCATCATTGGGTGGCCTTATTGGTAGAAGAAAGGGGTTGACAGGAGATCAGGACTCCCCTATTCTGATCCAAATTTTTTTCAAAATTTTGAATTGAAGTTGGCAATCCCATTGCTGACTTCAATTCAAAATTTTGAAAAAAAAATGGATCAGAATAGAGGAGTCCTGGTTTCAATTCAAAACTAACCTTGTTGGGCTGGATTTCACATCCTCCCCTCCTATAAAGAAATTTTATTCTCAAAATGGACATACCTGATATGAAAAATAGCTGAGGATATTTGGCTCGCATCTTTTCTTTGAGTTCCCAAATTGCTTCTTGCTCTGTATGGTTGTTCCACTAAGGGATTGAGCATAATTAATTTTTTCTTAAAAATAAAGATAAAGTTACCAACATAATTTTAATAAGCCATGCATAGCAATAAAATATCAAATCCTCTCTCAATCATCTCCATCGATGGTTGTGACCCCTACCATCACAACCGTCGGTAAGCCCCTCCCCCCTTCCCTTGTTTTATTTTGACTTTTGTTGCCACCACCATAACAGCAAGGGGCAATGCTCTTTTTTTCCTTTTTCGTCTTCTCTATGCATGGCCAAACCCCCACCTCTAGCCACAGCCAGCCATGCCACTACTCTCCTTTCTCTCCGGCAACCTGAGTTGCACCACCAGCCCCCCTTCCTCAATTTTCAAAAGCCATGGGTGGGCTCTATTTTAGCTGGGGAGAAAGTAAAAAAAAAAGAGAAGAGATAGAAAAAGAGTGAAAAGAGAAGAGAGAGAAAGAGAAAGGAAGAGAGAGGAAAGAAAAGAGAGAGAAAAAGTGGAAAGAGAAGAGAGAGAAAGAGAGAGGAAAGAGAAGAGAAAGAAAAAGGTGGAAAGAGAAGAGAGAGAAAGAAAGAAAAGAGAGAGAAAGAAAGAGGAAAGAGAGGGAGATGGATTCAACCCCTCAAACCCATCTTGTGAACCTAACCCCAGTCTTACTATGTTGAGATCAACCTAAAAGACCTGACCTATGAAGAGAAAGAGAGGGAGAAGGATTCAACCACTCAAACCCATCTTATGAACCTAACCCCAATCCTGTTAGATCTTAATTGTTCTGATACCAAACTATTAGTAATAATTCTTGCTACTTGATGATTGCAAAAATAGCAATAATAATCTAAGAAAAGAGATAGCTATTCTATCAAATCCTAGGGTGTGATGAAGAAAAGAGGAAGAACAAGGGAGGAAGAGAGAGATTTTTAGAGAGAAAAGGCTTGTATTCAATACATTCTCAATTATAAACTCAATACAGAATATATATATACCTAGTCAATGTGATCCAACCTAAAAAACTCTCCTAGCTAACCTAATGTGATGCACTCTCTAAGCCTATGTACACCCATGTCTCCCATGCACACACCCATTAGACTAATTCCAGTCTAATTCATAGGTTAGCCCTTTAGGACCTCACAAACCAAGGTCCCAAGTCTCTAGGATTAAATCCAATCGTAGGCCAGAATAGAAATCACGTATTGTTCTATTCGATGCTCGAGTTGCCTCAGTCAGCAGTCGGACCAGCTTGACTATGATGTCTCCTACGAGAGCCCGAATCACCACTCTCTACTCTATTGCTTGGGCTGGCTCTCTTAGGATTTGAGCTAGCTCAATAGACATGACTGTCTTCTATTCTACAGCTCGAGTTGGCTCTCTCAAAAATTGAGCCAGCTCTTTTAGCATGCCAGCCTGATATGCTTTCTAATCTTTTAGTCGAGCCAGCTCTCTTAGGATCCAAGCTAGCTCGACTTCTACTCAGGTTAGCTCTAACAAGAACCGAGCCAGTTCGACTGAAGTATTGGTTGAAGCTCTTCGATGGTTCGTTTCATTTATTCTTTGATCTCTTTCTATTTGCTTCTAAGACTTGAGAGCACCATACCTGAGCTCATAATCTCCATCTTAATGTCCAAAGTCCTTATAAACTCAGCTTTATCAATCAGCCACATCAATATCATAAAGTTATGAAAGCTATTCCATGGAAGAATCTTTGTAAGCATAATAGCTAGATTTTTCTTAGTGTGAACCTTCACCAGCCCTACTTCACCATTCTCCACTAACTCTCTGATTCGATGGTATCTGATATCAATGTATTTAGTTCTTGCACGATATACAGAGTTTTATGCGAGTAATAAAGCACTCTGACTATCATAATGCATCTTGTGAGAATCCCATCTCCAGTGCTAAGTCCTTCAGCCATAAAGCTTCCTTCGCTATCTCTATGATGCTAATGTACTCTACTTTGATAGTAGACAAGACTGTGTTGCTCAGGTATAGCTATGCAAGAGAGGAGGGTGAATTGAATATTTTAAATTTTTAAGCTTAAGATGTGAGCAGATTAAACTAATTAAGTGTTAAATTAAATAAGCTATATAATATGTAGTGAATAAAATCAATAGAATAGTAATACATAATCATAAACACAATGATTTTATACTAGTTTGGTGCCAAACTCAGCACCTACGTCCACTCTCCAAGCATATCCCTTGGAAATTTAACTATAATTCATAACTAGAATTACAGTTTGATTATTTTCTCGGCTCACAATCAAATCTAGTTGATTTTTCCTAGCTTACCAACCAAAATCATGTAAGATTATTTTTAGGACTTACAATCAATCCAGTTGGTTTTCTCTGGATCACTAACCAAAATCTCACAAGTGATTTTTTTTCTCCAAGCTAATAATTAACTTTGATTGAATTTAACTTTGGCTCACCAATTAAACCAATACAATCATCTAGTTCAAGGATTGAATCAACCCAAGTTTCTCACCTCAAAAAACTTGAAACAAAATATAGAAATATAATTAAAATAAATTCTTTTGAAGCACAAGAGAAGAAAATCTAAGTTGCTTTGCTTGTAGGCTTGATTTCTTCTTCTTGAATGATTCAGAGATTGTAAGGCTTCTTGATACTCTTCACTCTTGCTTTCACTTTCTTGACGATGATTTGTAGTGGAAGGATAAAGGATCATTTTGAAAACAACTTCTTCTCTTCTCTTTTCAGCTCACTCCTTAGCTTTCTCAAAGAATACTCAATATGCTCTTAAAAACATATTCTTAATGCTCTAAGGATTTTCATATATATTCTTGAGGCTATCTACTACTTTTTTTATATTTGGGGGGTCTTCAGAAAGAGATCTAGTCATTGGAGATGAAAAAATAGCCGTTGAAAAGCCCATGGGACAAAAAAATTGTAGATCTAAAAACTAGCCATTACAATCACTAGATCAGCTTAGTTTTTGACTGGGTTAGCTCAGTCCCACCGGATCGACTCAGTTTATAGCTGGGTCAGCTCAGTCTCCTAAATTTTAAAAATTTTACTTTCTATGCTTTCTATATTTTGCTTCCATTGAGACTAGATCAGCTCAGTCTTAAATTAGGTCAGCCCAGTTTACATGTCATGCATGCTAAAGACTATTTGTGACCCTTTCTTCTCTAATTTAATTTATAGACTAGGCTTGCCTTCTTGACTTAATTTTATCCTCATTAAAATATCAAAAAATATTTAAAAAATTATGAGCACTTGGAATTTTGAAACTGCACACCCTCATAAATATAGTTAGATTTTATAACTTATACTCAAAATTCTTTATCATCATCAAAATCAATCTTTGGGTCAACAATCTTCTTCTTTTTGATGATGATAAAACTTTTGAGTGTATGCAAAATAATATATTATGAGTTTCTAAAAAATTACATATTTAAAAGGCATAAAATCATTAAACAGTAAAAACATATTTCATTCTAGTTAAGCTCAAGCATATATTTAACAATAATTATTCTTCTTTTTGACAGCATCAAAAAGAATAACTCTAAATGGAGGTTAGCAATAAAATCATGAAAGTAAAATAATCTAAAAATATTAAGCTCCCTCTTAATATTCTAGTTAATTGATTTTAACTTTTATTCAAAATTTGCTCTCCCTTACTATCTGCCATATTTCTTAATTTCATTTGCTGCTTACTCTTGATCAATTTTATATCTCATAACTAAATTAAAATCATATTATAAAAAATATCCTATTATGGCAAGATTTTGATGTAATTTGATATGTTAAATTTATTTTCTTCATTTATCAAATTTTCTCCCCCTCATTGTCATTAATAGTATTTACTATAATTCAAGATATTAATTAAATTTATAAATATTTTTTCAAGAAATTTAGCTTATCAAAAAAATATGTCAATGTTTCAAATGATTCTTAAACTCTAATCATGAAAGTTCATAAATTAATTTTGTTCAATATATCTTCAACCATAATCAATTATAACATCATTAAAATCAATAAGATAAAATATTGAATTATTTGACATTCAATTGGTGGTATGATAATCAATCAAATCAAATAAGATCATATCAAGATTTGATCAAAGAAAAACTAGATAAAGGCTTCAAAAGTTAGGTTCAACTAGAAAATTTTTAAGTCCTTAGAGATCAAGCTAAGATATAATATAAATTATCAAAGTCAAGCACATGATCTTTTATGACTAGAGTGTCTTATCTTCAAGTACTTAGGTCAAAAAATTTTTAGGAGAATTTTGATAATTAAGTATTGTTGGTGCAGAATCTAGTCGATGTTGGATCAAGCTGGAGTTGAGAAAGATAAGGTCGCCGTTGGTGACCTACAAAATAAAGTTTCGTTCGAAGTCAGTGGTAGTGGCTCCGGCAGGACCCTCCGACGATCAAGTCAGCTCTTCTGATCAATAGAAATGGAGTGCTCGAAAAAGAATTCAGTAAAATTTTAGAAAGGAGAAGTGAACTTAAAGAAAATATATCTGAAGGATTTTTTTTATAGATGGAGCCTGTAGTAGACTGATAGTGACGGTTGTAACCATCCGATAGTGGGCTGCTTGAAGCCATAAAGAGTTTGTTATGGAGAGAGGTATCCATTACCGTGATGTGGCCGTTCGTTGAGATTTAATAGTCAAAGTTTGGAAGAAGCAGGCATTGGTTGGTGAAGAGCTTTGACATACATCAATTCCAGTGGAGTTTGAACTCTTAAAGGGAATATGGCTAGAAAGGATCATTTGGAAGAAATGCTAGTTGAAATCTAGAAGCAATCTATTGAAGGAATCCGAATGGAGTTCGACTGATGGAGAAGTCCAAGAGGAATTCGACTGGTGCAGAAGTTGGATCGAATGAAAAATTTGAAAGAAGTTTGGCTCTTATAGGCACCCGACTGAAGAAGAGATCCGAAAAGAGTTCGGCTCCTTGAGGGCTTGACTAAAGGAGAAATCTAAAAGAAATTCAGCTCCTTGAGGAACTTGACTGAAGGAGAAATTTGAAAGAAGTTCAGCTCCTGTAGGCACCCGACTGAAGGAGAGATCTGAAAGAAGTTCAGCTCCTGGAGGAATTCGACTACTGAAGAAATTCGAAAGAAGTTTGACTCATGAAGAAATTCGATTGAAGAAGAAGTTTAGAAGAAGTTTGGCTGCTGTATAAATCTGACTGAATAAGAAGTTCGAAAGAAGTTCAGCCTCTAGATGAATCCGATTGAAGGAGAAATTCGAAAGGAGTTCGGCTTCTAAAAAAATCTGAATGAAGGAGAAGTCCAGAAGGAGTTCGGCTCTTGAAGGAGTTCGACTGAAGGAGTTCGGCTACTGAACGAGTTCGACCACTAGAGGAGATCGACTGGGGTTCGACTGTTGGAGGGAGAATTTTGGATTGAAGCTCTTTCGTGATTACCGATTGCATTAGACTAAGCATCAGACTGGATTTCGGTGGAAGCAGAATTTATCCCCAACAATAGTCTCCCTACTTTCGAGTTTGAAATTCGAAGGAAGAGAGTACAAAAAAGATGACTGCCGAAGTTCACTTCGGGGTTTTGCACTAGTTCAGGTTAAAGCTTGAGGGAGATCTTATATCCGTCAGAGGTTGTAGGAGATCTTATCTCCTATTGACGTAGACGTTGAAGCTTGGAGGAGATCTTCTCTCAAGCCGAGATTGAAGGAGATCTTATCTCTTGTTGACATAGAATTTAAAGCTCGGAGAAGATCTTATCTCCGATCGAGGTTGAAGGAGATCTTATCTTCTATTGACGTAGATGTTGAAGCTTGGGAGAGATCATATCTCCAACTGAGGTTGAAGAAGATCTTATCTCCTGTTGACATTGACTTTGAAGCTTGGGGAAGATCTTATCTCCAGTCGAGGTTGAAGAAGATCTTATCTTCTATTGACGTAGAAGCTCGAGAGAGATCTTATCTTCAATCGAGGTTGAAGAAGATCTTATCTCCTATTGACGTAGAAGCTCGGAGGAGATCTTATCACCAGTCGAGGTTGAAGGAGATCTTATCTCCTGTTGACGTAGATTTTGAAGCTCGAGAGAGATCTTATCTCTAGCTGAGGTTGAAGGAGATCTTATCTCCTATTGACGTAGACTTTGAAGAGATCTTATCTCCAACGATCGAGGTTGAGAGCTCAGGAAAGATCTTATCTCTGACAGCCAAGATTGAAGGAGGGGGGAGATCTTATCTCCTATTGACCGATTGACTTTGAAGCTCGGGAGAGATCTTATCTCCAGTCGAGATTGAAGGAGATCTTATCTCCTATTGAGTTGACTTTAAAGCTTGAGGGAGATCTTATCTCCAATCGAGGTTGAAGAAGATCTTATCTCCTATTGACGTAGAAGCTTGGGAGAGATCTTATCTCCAACCGAGGTTGAAGAAGATCTTATCTCTTATTAACATTGATTTTGAAGCTCGGGAGAGATCTTATCTCCAATCGAGGTTGAAAGAGATCTTATCTCCTATTAACGTAGAAGCTTGGAGAAGATCTTATCTCCAGCTTAGGTTGAAGGAGATCTTATCTCCTATTGACGTAGATGTTGAAGCTTGAGGGAGATCATATCTCCAACTGAGGTTGAAGAAGATCTTATCTTCCTGTTGACGTTGACTTTAAAACTCGGAGGAGATCTTATCTTCAATCGAGGTTGAAGGAGATCTTATCTCCTATTGACATAGACTTTGAAGCTCAGGGGAGATCTTATCTCCAGCTGAGATTGAAGGAGATCTTATCTTCTATTGACGTGGAAGCTTGAGGGAGATCTTATCTCTAGCCCAGGTTAAAGGAGATTTTATCTTCTGTTGACGTGGAAGCTTGGAGGAGATTTTATCTCCAGCTGAGGTTGAAGCTGTTGATGTAGATGTTGAAACTCGAAAAAGATCTTATCTCTAGTCAAGATTTAAGGAGTTCATATCTTCTGTTGACGTAGAAGCTCGGGGGAGATCTTATCTCCAACCGAGGTTGAAGGAGATTTTATCTCCTATTGACGTAGAAGCTTGAAGAGATCTTATCTCCAGCCGAGGTTGAAGGAGATCTTATCATCTATTGACATAGATATTGAAGCTTGGAGGAGATCTTATCTCTAGCCGAGGTTGAAGGAGATCTTATCTTCTATTGACGTGGAAGCTCGGGGGAGATCTTATCTCCAGCCGAGGTTGAATGAGATCTTATATCTTATTGATGTAGACGTTGAAGCTCGGAAGAGATCTTATCTCCAGTCGAGATTGAAGGACTTCGACTTGCTCATGTTAGGACATGGTTCTCTTTCTATTCCTAACATGGCCACTATTGATTGCTTCTTTCCTGTCATCATATAGTTTTTGCATCAAAAAATAATAATATTGAAATAGAGGAGTTTTATTGAAGGAAAATTGCTGGTAGTATGTCCTCAGATTTTTTGAATTCCAAGGTCGTGGGAGCATTCTTCCTCCAAGCTCCTTCAGGCAATAAGTTTCGGACCGGATGACCTCCTCTATTTCATATGAGTCTTTTCAATTTGGAGCAAGCTTCCCCTGGCTCTGAGGTTGAGAGATGGTGGCTCGTTGAAGTACTAAGCTCTCTAGAGGTAGTGTTGATAATGCCGAGAGGCGGCTGATCTCCTTATTATTTCTCCCTCATTGGTGGTTCTGATTGCGGCAGCATCCTTGGCCGATCTACTCTTGCTTCAGGCTGGCTTCTGAGAAATTGACTCAGCCAGCCTCTCCTAATGAACTCCTCAATTTCATCTTGGAGCTGAATGCATTCTTTGGTGTCATGACCGTGGTCACAATGGTAGAGGCAGTACTTGCTTCGATTGTGCTTATTTGGAAGAGATCATAATTCTTCTAGTTTCGGTAGCTGATTCTTGATTTTCATCAGAACTTGAGCTTTAGGAGCATTAAGGAGGGCATAGTTATGGAACCTTCCAAGGGGAGAACTTCTTTGTGCCCTTCTATCAGGGCTTTCTTGATGACGAGCTTGAGGAAGAGTTCGGGCTTGCTTGCGCTTGGGGGGGGGGTTCGTGAGCATGGCCAAACTTCATTCAGCTCTCCATCAGCGCTAGAGGAAGGACACCTCTATTCTTAAGATACCCTTATTCTTAAAGAAGTGCTCAGTCGATCCTGTGGATCTTCTTCTTCAAGGTCCATCTTCATTCTCTCCCTCAATCCCAAGAAATGCCTCCAAAGAGGGTGACTATCCGGAGATCTACCACTTCTGCCATCAAATCTGGGCCAGATCCGTCTGTCCCTGCTCCATCGCTGGTACTTCAACCTCCTCCTCCATCGACAACTATGGTAGATCTGGAGTAGTTCAACTTGCTGATGCAGCAGGTTCAGGGCCTCACCAAGATGGTGCAGGCCATGCGGCAGCCTCCGATGGTGATTCCATCAAAAAACCTACCATCAAGATGTCAAGAATCGATCCTAAGGAGGTGCACTTGGGCTAGCATACTCATCACCTCTAGGAAGGAGAAACAGAGAGTAGGGGATTCTTGCTTGGGTCATAATTCTTCTTCGGAAGGGACCTTCCCCATCCACTACTAGAAGCCTTTCAAGATCTATGATCAAGATGATGTCCTTGATCAAAAATTATGGAAGATGGACCGATGGATTGAGAAACTCCACCACGTCGCCTCGGTTCACCATGATAATGTCTGCACTAATCCCCCTTTCTCTCTTAAAATTATGCAAGAGTCCGTTCCATCAAGCTTCAAACTCCTCCAATTTGAAAGCTATGATGGAACCTCTGATTTGGTTGATCACCTAGAAGCCTTCCGAATCATGATGCTACTCCATGGTGCACCAAATGCCATATTATGCCAAGCTTTCCCATCCTACCTTAAAGAAAGTAGCAAGAAATTGGTACTCGATATTGAAGTCAGGTATGATCTTCTCTTTTGACTAGATGAGCCATCAGTTTGTAGCTCATTTTGTTAGCAGCCAACGTTCCCACCAAGGTTCAAATTTTCTAATGAGTATCAAGCAGAAGGTGAAGGAATCCATCCGAGCTTATGTCACCTAGTTTAATGCTACTGTATTGGAGGTTCGAAATCTGGATCAGTCAGTTGCGATGGCCGCACTCAAGGGCAGCCTTCAGAAGAATGATTTGTTATTTTCTCTGGAGAAGAAGTACCCCAAAGACTTTGCTGATCTGCTAGTTCGGGTTAAGGGATATGTCCAAGTGGAAGAAGCCTTGAAATTGAAGGATGAGGAAGCCGCAGGAGAGTGGCAAAGATTCACCACTGATGGAGGGCCGAATGAAGTTCGACCATGCTCACGGATCCCCCTCCAAGCACAAGCGAGCCAAAACTCCTCCTCAAGCTGGTCATCAAAGAAGCTCCGATAGAAGAGTGCAAAGAAGTTCTCTCCCTAGAAGGTTCCACAACTATGCCCCCCTTAATGCTCCTAAAGCTCAAGTTCTGATAGAAATCAAGAATCAGCTATTGAGATCAGAAGAATTATGATCTCCTCCAAACAAGCACAATTGAAGCAAGTACTATCTCTACCATCGTGACCATGGCCACGACATCAAAGAATGTATTTAACTCCAAGATGAAATCGAGGAGCTCATCAGGAGAGGCCGGCTGGGTCGATTCCTCACATGCCGATCTGAAGCAAGAGTAGATCAGCAAAGGGTGCTACTGCAGCCAGAACCACCAATGAGGGAGGAACAACAAGGAGATCGGCCGCCTCTCGACATCATCAATACTATCTTTGGGGGGCTTAGTACTTCGACAAGCCATCATCTCTCAGCCTCAGAGCTAGGGGAAGCTTGCCCCAAATTGGGAAGAGTCATATGAAATAGAGGAGGTCGTTCGGTCCGAAACATATCGCTTGAAGGAGCTTGAAGGAAGAACGCTCCCATGACCTTGAAATTCAGAATCTGAGGATGTACTACTAGTAATTTTTCTTCAATAAAACTCTTTCATTTCAATATTATTGTTTCTTGGTACAAAAACTATGTGATGACAAGAAAGAAGCAATCAATAGTGGCTATGTTAGGAACAGGAGGAGAACCACATCCTAACATGAGCAAGCCAAAGTCCTTCAACCTCAACTGGATATAAGATCTCCCTCGAGCTTCAATATCTATGTCAATAGGAGATAAGATCTTTCCTGAGCTTCTACATCAATAGGAGATAAGATCTCCTTCAACCATGGTTCGAGATAAGATCTCCTCCGAGCTTCAACGTCTACATCAATAGGAGATAAGATCTCCTTCAACCTTGGCTGGAGATAAGATCTCTCTCGACCTTCTACGTTAATAGAAGATAAGATCTCCTTCAACCTCGGTTGGAGATAAGATCTCGCCGAGCTTCTATGTCAATAGGAGATATGATCTCCTTCAACCTTGGCTGGAGATAAGATCTCCACCGAGCTTCAACATCTACATCAATAGCTTCAACCTCGGTTGGAGATAAGATCTCCTCTGAGCTTCCACATCAACAGGAGATAAGATCTTCTTTAACCTCGGTTGGAGATAAGATCTTCTTCGAGCTTCCACGTCAACAGGAGATAATCTCCTTCAACCTCAGCTGGAGATAAGATTTTTTTCGAGCTTCAAAGTCTACGTGAATAGGAGATAAGATCTCCTTCAACCTCAGTTGGAGATAAGATTTTCTCCAAGCTTCAAAGTTAACGTCAATAGGAGATAAGATCTCCTTCAATCTTGACTGAAGATAAGATCTCCTTCGAGCTTCAATATCTACGTCAACAGGAGATAAGATTTTCTTCAACCTCGATTGGAGATAAGATCTTCTCCAAGCTTCAAAGTCTACATCAATAGGAGATAAGATCTCCTTCAACCTTGATAGGAGATAAGATCTCCTCCGAGCTTTCAATGTCTATGTCAATAGGGGATAAGATCTCCTTCAACCTTGATTGAAGATAAGATCTCCTCCGAGCTTCTACATCAACAGAAGATAAGATCTCCTTCAACCTCGGCTAGAGATAAGATCTTTCCCAAGCTTCAAAGTCAATGTCAATAGGAGATAAGATCTCCTTCAACCACGATTGAAGATAAGATTTTCTCCTAGCTTCTACGTTAAGAGGAGATAAGATCTCCTTCAACCTTGACTGGAGATAAGATCTCTCCCAAGCTTCAAAGTCAACATCAATAAGGGATAAGTTCTCCTTCAACCTCGGCTAGAGGTAAGATCTCCTCCGAGCTTCAAAGTCAATATCAATAGGAGATAAGATCTCCTTCAACCTCGACTGAAGATAAGATCTCTCCCAAGCTTCAAAGTCTACATCAACAGGAGATAAGATCTCCTTCAATCTCGGCTGGAGATAAGATTTCCCCCGAGCTTCTATGTTAATAGGAGATAACAGGAGATAAGATCTCTTTCAATCTCAGCTGGAGATAAGATCTCCCCCGAGCTTCAAAGTCAACGTCAACAGAAGATAAGATCTCCTTCAACATTGACTAGAGATAAGATTTCTCTTGAGCTTCAATATCTACGTCAATAGGAGATAAGATCTCCTTCAACCTCGATCGGAGATAAGATCTCCCTCGAGCTTCATAGTCTACGTCAATAGGAGATAAGATTTTTTCTACCTCGGTTGGAGATAAGATCTCCCCCGAGCTTCAATGTCTACGTCAATAGGAGATAAGATCTCCTACAACCTCAATCGAAGATAAGATCTTTCTCGAGCTTCAATCTAAACTAGTACAAAATTCGAAAGTGAACTTTGACAGTCGCCTTTTTTGTACTTTCTTTCCTTGAATTTTGAACTCAGAAGTAGGGGCACTATTGTTGGGGATAAATTTTACTCCCGTCAAAGTCCAGCCTGATGCTTAGCCTAATGTAATCGGTAATCATGGAAGAGCTTCAATCCAAAATTCTTCCTCTAATAGTTGAATCCTAGCCGATCTCCTCCAGTGGCCAAACTCGTTCAATAGCCGAACTCCTTCAATCCGGATAGTCACCCTCTTTGGAGGCATTTTTCAGGATTAAGGGAGAGGATGTAGATGGACCTTGAAGAAGAAGATCCATAGGATCGACTGAGCACTTCTTTAAGAACAAGGATACATCAAGAACAGAGGTGCCCTTCCTTTAGTGTCAATTTTGTTGGTGTAGAATTTGGTCGATGTTGGATCAAGCTGGAGTTGAGGAAGATGAGGTCACTGTCGGTGACCTACAAAATAAAGTCCCATCCGAAGTTGGTGGTGGTGGCTCCGGTAGGATCTTTCGATGATCAAGTTAGCTCTTCTGACCAATAGAAATGGAGTGCTCAAGAAAGAATTCAGCAGAGTTTCAAAAAGAAGTGAGCTTAGAGAAAATGTATATGAAGGACCTCTTTTTATAGACAGAGCCTGTCGCAGACTGATAGTGACAGCTGTAACTATCCGATAGTGGACCGCTCGGAGCCATATAGAGTTTGTTATGGAGAGAGGTGTCCGTTGCCATGATGTGGTCATTTATTGAGATTTAATAGTCGACGTTTGGAGGAAGTAGGTGTTGGTTGGTGAAGAGCATTGACATACATCAATTCCAGTGGAATTCGGACTCCTAAAGGAAATATGGCTAAAGGGGATCATCCGGGAGGAATGATAGTTGAAATCTAGAAGTAATCCACTAGAGAAATTTGGATGGAGTTCGACTGATGGAGAAGTCTAGAAGGAATCTGACTAGCACAAAAGTTCAACCAAATAAGAAATTCAGAAGGAGTTTGGCTTCTATAAGCACCCGACTGAAGGAGAGATCCAAAAGGAGTTTGGCTCCTAGAGAAATCCGACTGGTGGAGAAGTTTGGAAGAAGTTCGACTTCTTGAGGGACTTGACTGAAGAAAAAATCTGAAAGAAGTTCGGCTCCTGTAGGCACTTGACTGAAGGAGAGATCCGGAAGGAGTTAGGCTCCTAGAGGAATCCGACTATTAGAGAAATTTGAAAGAAGTTCGGCTCCTGAAGAAATTCAACTGAAGGAGAAGTCTAGAAGGAGTTCAGTTCCTAGAAAAATTCGACTGAAGGAGAAGTCTGGAAGGAGTTCGACCCCTGAAGGAATCCAACTGAAGGAGAAGTTCGGAAGAAGTTCGACTCCTGAAGGAATTCAACTGAAGGAGAAGTCCAGAAGGAGTTCGGCTCCTAGAGGAGTCTGACTGAAGGAGTTTGGCTACTGAACGAGTTCGACCACTAGAGGAGATCGGCTGGGATTCGATCGCTGGAAGAAGAATTCTGGATTGAAGCTCTTCCGTGATTACTAGTTGCATTAGGTTAAGTATTAGACTAGACTTCGACAGGAGCAGGATTTATCCCCAACAAGTATCTTATGAAAAAATATCAAAATTTGTTTCTCTTGTAGGTTTAGCAATTAAGACATTCATACCCAATTTAACTTTTGTTGATTCAAGATTCTTAAATATATAATTGATAAAGAAAAGTTGAGATATCATGCTAAATTTTAAGATAAATTAATTTCATATTAATTTAAAACATGATACTTAGAGAAGAGCACATTGATTTAAAAATCAAAATATTCAAATCATTTCAAATATCAAAATCAATCACTTATACTAATCTTACCAAAACATGAAAAGTATTTCAAGCAAGTGAATATGATATGAAATTATATCGATAGATTATTAAAATCAATAGAATCAATAAAATAAATATTGATGATATGATGTGATAAAAGTTTAGATTTTATCCAATAGCATCATCCATCCATTTTTATTTTCAAGACATCCATTCATAATATTTTTCTCTTTTCATTCCATTGGGTCCTTGGTGAACCTACAAAATTATTTACTAAATTTTGGTACCCAAGCCATCTTGAGACCATTGAGGTTAGAGCTTAAGGTTTCTTTTGGAACCCATATTTGCTTAATTAAGGTATGACTAATTCATTTAGCATTACATTTAGAAATTTTATGATCAATTTTGTTGCATTTAAAGCAAACTACAGAATAATTTTTAGAATAAGCTTTGCTAAACTTATTATTTATAAATTTTTATTTTCTTAATAAATTATAACCAATTCCATCTTTATCAAAAATAGCTTTCTGATTGATTAAAATAAATTGAAGCTTTTAAGAGACAATTATAAACTTGTTAAGCATAGGCCTCAATCTTTCAATCTCTTTTCTTAGATTGGTATTTTCTTCCAAAAGTGACTTCTTTTCTTTCAACAAGTTATCTTTTCATCAATATAAAATTTTGATTTTTAAATTTTATTTTCAGCTTAATATTTTCTTCAACTAAAGATTTTTCAAATTTAAGAAGTACTTCTTTTTCTTTAGCCAAAGCATTTTTTTCTTTTAAAATATCTTTTATTTCATTCAATAATTTATTCTTTTCACCTACTATGGGTTTTAATCTATCTACTTCCTTTCATAGACTCTCATTTTATTTAATTACATTATCTTGTTTTGTTTGCAAATCTTTCTTATCTTCTTCTAATCTATCTTTATTTTTATTCAAATTTTGATTATCCTTCGTTAGCTCTTTGTTCCTTTTAGATAGCCTTTTAAAATCATTAAATAATTCAAAAAATACATTGTAGTTCATCAAAAGTAAAATCATTGGATTGATTTAAGCTTATATCTTCATTGTGAGCAATTAAACAAACGTTTATCTCTTCTTCACTTGAGGATGACTCTTCTTCAAAATTTGAGCTCTCACTACTTTTTCAATTAGCCAATATAGCTTTCTTTCTTAATTTTCTTGAGCTTTTTTTCAATGGAGGATAGTCCTTTCTATATTTTCTAAGTTGATTTTTTTCCTCTTTTTCTCTTCTTGATTCAAATATTTTCTTCTTTCTCATGAATCTCATGAACCTTCTTATAATCATCGCTTATGACTTGAGTGCAAGGATTATCTTCTTCATTTTTTCCTTCTCCATACTTTAGTTCATATTAAGTTCATGTGTCATAAGCGATCTAATTAATTCTTCCAAAGCAAGCTTGCTAAGATCGTTGGCTTCTTGAATTGCTGTTATTTTTGCTTTCTAAGCTTTCGGTAAGGATCTAAGAATTTTTCATACAAGATCACTATCAAAATAGTCTTTTTCAAGACTCTTTAATTTATTTATAATTTCAGTAAATCTTATAAATATATCATTTATTGTCTCATGAGGTTCTATTTTGAATAACTCATATTTATGAACCAACATATTTATTTTAGATTCTTTGACTTGACTTGTACCCTCATGGATCACTTCAAGTCTATCCCAAATCTCTTTTGTAGATAAACATATTGATATTCTATTGAATTCATTATAATCTAAAGTATAATATAGAATATTAATAGCTTTAGCATTTCATTGAGCTAGCTTTATATCTAGCTCATTCCAATCTTTTTCTAGTTTAGCTACACATATATCATTGACAATCATTATGGGTATGTGAGGATCATTGAGTATGACATTCTATATGTCATAATCTTATGCTTAAATAAAAATTATCATTCTAGTTTTCCAATAAGTATAGTTGGTGCCATTGAAAAAAAAAAGTCTAATGGTTGAGGGTCCTTCACTTAACAAAGAAGTAAATAGGTTAGCCATAAGATCTTTAGCTCTAGAATAAAGAAAAAATTTAGAGCACACACTCTGATACCAATTGTTGTTTAGGTGTAGCTACCCAAGAGGGGGGATGAATTGAGTATTTCAAATTTTTAAGCTTAAGATGTGAGTAGATTAAACTAATTAAGTGCCAAATTAAATAAGCTATGTAATATGCAGTGAATGAAATCAATAGAATAGTAACACATAATTATAAACATTATGATTTTATAGTGGTTCGATGATAAACTTAGCATCTACATCCACTCTCTAAGCATACCCCTTGGAAATTCAACTATAATTCATAACTAGAATTATAGTCCGATTGTTTTTCAGGCTCATAATCAAACCTAGTTGATTTCTCCTGGCTCACCAATCAAAATTATACAAGATTATTTTTTGGGCTTACAATCAACCTAGTTAGTTTTCTCTGGATTACCAACCAAAATCCCATAAGTAATTATTTTTCTCCAGGCTAATAATCAATCCTAATTAGTTTTAACTTTGGCTCATCAATCAAACAAATACAATCGTCCAATTCAAGGCTTAGACCAACCTAAGTTTCTCACCTTAAGAAACTTGAAATAAATATAGAAATACAATTAAAACAAACTCTTTTGAAGTACAAGAGAAGAAAATCTAAGTTGCTTTGCTTGTAGGCTTGATTTCTTCTTCTTGAATGATTGAGAGATTGTAAGACTCCTTGATTCTCTTCACTCTTGCTCTCACTTGCTTGAGGATAATTTATAGTATAAGGACAAAGGATCACTCTAAAAATAACTCCTTCTCTTCTCTTTTCAGCTCACTCCTTAGCTTTTTCAAAGAATACTCAATATGCTCTTAAAAACATGTCCTTAATGCTCCAAGGGTTTTCATATATATTCTTAAGGCTATCGACCACTTTTTGACATTTGGGGGGTCTTCAGAAAGAGATCTAGCTATTGGAGATAAGAAAATAACCATTGAAAAACTCATGAGATGTAAAAGCTGTAGATCTAAAAACTAGCCGTTACAGTCATTGGCTCAGTTTAGTTTTTGACTAGGTCGGCTTAGTCCCACTGGGTCAGCTCAGTTTATAGCTGGGTTAGCTCAGTCCCCTGAGTCTTAAAAATTTTACTTTCTATGCTTTCTATTTTTTGCTTCCACTAAGAATAGGTTGGCTCAGTTTGCGTGCCATGTGTGCCAAAGATTGTTTGTGACCTTTCTTCTCCCATTTGATTTATAGGCTAGACTAGCCTTCTTGACTTGATTTTATCCTTATTAAAATATCAAAAAATACTTAAAAAATTATGAGCACTTGGAATTTTGAAACTGTATATCCTCATAAATATAGTTAGACTTTATAACTTATACTCAAAATTCTTTGTCATCATCAAAATTAATCTTTGGGTCAATAGGCTGTAATTGACTGCAAGCAAGATCTCCATGAGACTGGACCTTCAAATAGACTAAACACAAAACCTATTGTTGAACGCTAAGTATCTATATCTTCACCAAAATCTATATCCATAAACTTCTCTATTAGCCCTTGAGCCTTCTTAGACATTTTAGGATGTTCCTCAGCACCTTCAGTACCTTCCCACTGACCATAGTAGATGCCAATCCTAACTGAACCTGCCAAGTGTTTGAAGATATTCTTTAGTGTTCTCCAGTGCTTTCTGCCATGTTGAGCCATAAACTTGCTCACTTGACTCATTGCATGGGCTAAGTTTGGCCTACAATATATCATAGAGTACATAATACTCCCCACACCAGAAGCATATGGAATCTTTTTCATCTCCTAAACCTCCATCTCAGTCTATGATGACATGGTCTTAAAGAGTCTAACATGCTCGGCAAGTGGTAGCTCTATCGATTTGGCCTTTTTCATTCCAAACCTCTTTAAAATTCCTTTATATATCCTTCCTGAGATAGATGCAGTAGCCTCTTGGTTCTATCTCTGATAATTTTCATACTTAGGATCTTCTTCGCAGGCCCCAAGTCCTTTTATCTCAAACTTTCAAGATAAAACTTCTTTCAACTCCTACACTACTTTCTTACTTTTGCATACTATTAGCATATCATCTATATATAAGAGTAAGTGTAATCAAGATCTATCTTCTAGAGATCTCACATATACACACGGATCATGATCACATCTAAAAGGTCAATACTTCTCACATATGTGTCAAACCACTTGTACCACTATCTAGGAGACTGCTTTAATCCGTATAGTAATATCTTTGGTAAATAGACCTCTCCTTCTGATCCAGGCTCTTTGAAGCCCTGTGGCTGCTCCATGTATATATTCTTCTCCAAATTTTTATGGAGGAATGCTGTCTTAACGTCTATTTACTCTAGCTCCAAATTATGAGCAGCAACTATGCTCAACAGCATCCTAACAGATGTATGTCTAACAACTGGAGAGAAGACTTCTAAGTAATTAGTCTCTTCTCTTTGTGAGTATCCTTTGGCTACCAGCCTAGCCTTGTACCTCACTCTATCTTGCTCTGAAGGTACTTCTTTTCTAATGAAAATCTATTTGAAGCCAATAGATCGAGCATCATCTGGTAGATCCACTAGCTGCCATGTCTAGTTCTTCCTAAGAGACACCATCTCCTCCATCATGACCTACATCCATGATTCTTGATCCAGACTCTTCATGACCTCCTCAAAGCTCTCTGAATCTCTATTGGCAATGATGAGAGCATAGGAGATAGTCTGATCAATACCATATCATACTAATTTGTGAATGGTGCACTTCATCTTGTGTAGTGTCACTCCTCTTGTGGTATCCTGCAAGTATGCTGCCTATGGCTACCTCTATACTTTTTGCAAGATAGATCGCTCTCCATGCTAATCCTTCATAGGTATATTACTATGCCTGCCCAACTCTACCTTAGACTGAATACGACCTGAGGTTGATGTTGAGGGCAAATCACCCATATCCGAGAACTATCCCATGCTATCCCGTGTTGTTTTCATAACTTCATCTACACTTTCTGGCTTCATCACGATACTCTTCTCATCAAAAATCATATTTTGACTGACAACACACCTCTGAGAATGTGAATTCCACAACAAGAAATCCTTAGCACCTCATAGAAACCCGATGAATATCATCTTCTATGACTTTGGGTCTAACTTGCTCTTGTCAGCTTCTTCTACCAAGGTATATGTAGGATAGCTGAACATCTTTAGCTGGCCAAGCTCCATCTTCTTTTCACTCTAGATAGCCTCTAGAAGTCCTCCATTTAATTTCCTATGGGGAGACCCGTTAACAAGAAAACAAGCATTGTTGAACCCTCTAAGTGATTTTGATGATGACTAAACATTAAAGCAAATGATTACTAATATATTTTATTTTAATATTCCAACATCAGAAGAAAGAAAACTCTTTGACCAAAATAAGAAAGACATAAAGTAAAAATCAAATAAAAATTAAATCTCCTTGATTGGTGCAAAAATTTTCTCAAAATTATCTTGGAGCAGTCTTCGAGATGTCTCGAATTTTTTTCGAGAGCTCTCGAGTGGACTAGCACACCCCAAACACTATTGGGCATGATTTCGAGAGGTCTCGTGGGATTTTTGAGAGGTCTCACAATTCCAACGAGATGTCTTATTCAAAATCAAAATGTCTCGATCTCAGATGATAGAAATCTAATTTTTATGCTTTGAGAGCGAGAGGTCTCATGAAATTCTCAAGAGGTCTCGCAGTTCCAGTGAGATGTCTTATTCAGAACCGAGACGTCTCGGTCTTAGGCGAGCATTTTTTTCAAAAAGTTGATTTTTGTGCGACTGAAGGTGAGAGCTCTCCTAAGCAATCTGAGAGGCCTCGTAACCTGACGAGACATCTCGAGACAAACTGAGAGGTCTCAAGACTCGATGACAACCTTTTGATGAGGTATTTTAGATTAGATTTTTTCGATCCCAATGGCTAGTTGCTGCTCTCCAATGATCAAATTTTACTTTTTTTGACCTTCAATCATCACCAGAAGAGTGAAAATGCTGTAGATATAAAAGGAAGAAGGCTTATTTGTGATTAAGAAGAGAAAAATGAGAGAAAGAAAAGCATGTTCTATTCTTGAATGAATATCCAATTTCCTATCAATCAGTTTTCTCAAGTTTTGAAGAATTCTCAAGTGCATTAACTCCACATATTCAAAGAGGCTTTCAACAAACTACAAGGATAACTTTTCTTCTCATTCTAAGGGACATTTCAAGTTATAACTTTTTTTTTCTCTTTTCGTGTACTTGGTTTCAGCAGGGGCTGAAACTTGGGTTTTGGAGTTTTTCTCCTTCCTATTTTTTTAGATTGATTTGTTTGATCCTTGTAAGGGTTATGGTTGATGATTCTAGAGAAAAACCAACTGCATTTTTGGATAGTGAGTCCAAAAATACTATCCGACTATAAGCTTGTGGGATTATAGTGAAATTTTTAAGAGTTTGTTTGGAGAGTGGACGTAGATGCTGGAAGAGCATCGAACCACTATAAAATTCTCTTGTTTGTGTGTATGTTCTTGATTGTATTTTCTATTTGCTCTCACATTTGATTCACTTAGGATTTAATCATTTATCATGGCACATATCTGCTTTAAATTTTTGAAAATGCAATTCACTCCTTCCTCTTGGGTTGTCTATCTGGGCAATAATTGGTATCAAAGCAAGGTTCTCTACTAATTATTGATTTTTTTAACTAGAGATAAAGATCATGTCAATCCAACTAGGAGGTTTACTTACCAAAAGGCAATCCATAAATAGGATACTTCTTTTCAATGGGTCCAACTATACCTACTGAAAAGCTCGCATGCGCATTTTCATTCAAGCCCTTGACTATGACATATGGAGTGTCATTGTTAATGGTCCACACACACCCACAGTCATTGTCAATGGCACATCCTCTCCTAATTCAGAGAAGGATTGGAATGAAATAGATAAGAAACTTATTAAATTAAATGCCAAGGCAATGAATATACTCTATTGTGCCCTTGATGCAAATGAGTTTAATCGAATCTCTACTTGCAATTCTGCAAAAAAAATTTGGGATAGACTTGAAGTCATACATGAAGAGACAAATCAAGTAAAAAAAACTAAAATTAACATGCTAGTTCACCAATATGAGTTATTTAAAATGGACTCCATTGAATCGATCACTAGCATGTACACAAGATTCACTGATATTATAAATGGATTAAAAAGCTTAGGTAAAGTTTACACTAATAGTGAATTGGTGAGAATGATCCTCAGATCTTTGCCTAGGTCATGGAAAGCCAAAGTAACAGCCATCCAGGAGGCAAAGGATCTGAACACACTACCTCTAGAGGAGCTCATTCGATCCTTGATGACACATAAGCTTGCCATGAGTCGGCACAATGAGAAAGATAACAAGAAGAAGAAAATAATAGCACTGAAATTCATGGTTGATGAAGAAGAAAACGATCTATCTACCAGTGAGGAAAATGATGAAGACATGGCCCTGATGATCAAAAAATTCAAGAAATTTATGGGAGGAAGAAGACAAGGATTCAAGAAGAGGAGCTTCATTAGAGGAGAAGCCAGTAGGTAAAAAAAAAAACAAAAGAAAAAGAGAGGGATCAGCCTACTTGCTATGAATGCAAGAAGTCAGGATATTTTAGGGCTGAATGTTCTCTATTAAAAAAAGGGGCCAAAAAGAATAAAAAAGAAAGCCATGTTAACAACTTGGAGCAACAGCGATGAGTCAAGCTTGGAGGAAGAAAATAAAAATGAAGCAAACTTATGTTTCATTGCACAAGATGATGAAGTATTCTCCACTCTTGATTCAGATTTTACCTTTGATGAGCTTCAAGATGCTTTTTATGACTTGATGAAAGATTTCAAAAAGATAAGCTCAAAAAATAGAAATTTAAGGAAATGACTCAAATTCTCTTGAAAGAAAAGGAAGAGGTAATTAGTAGCCATAATAAGTTAAAAGAATAAAACAAAATCCTAAAGAATGAGTTGAATAAATTAAAGCCTTTAGTTGATAAATTTACTTGTAGTTCTGAAAAATTGCAAATAATTTTAAATAATCAAAGAGGAGTTTATGATAAGGCCGGACTAGGATATAAATCTAAAGACAAAACCAAGTTTCTAAAAAATTTCTTCACTGCACCCATCTCTAATAGCACCTCTTATACCATTTGCTTTAGATGCAAAAAGGTAGGACACAAGACTTTTGAATGCAATACTAGAAAATTTAATGAAAAGCATATTAAAAGCATTTGGGTTCTAAAAAAAACTATGTCTACTAATCCTAAAGGATCCAGGAAGACTTGGGTATCTAAAACCATCACTTGATTGTTTGTGCAGGAATGCCTTATAGCCCAAGGATTAAAAAGAAAGTGGTACTTAGATAGCGGCTGCTCAAGGCATATGTTGGATGATAAGAAACAATTCATCACGCTAGAAAGAAAGGAAGGAGGAGTAGTCACCTTTGGCGATAATGGCAAAGATAAAATAATTGACTATGGTAAAATTCAGATTACTCCTACCACCTTTATAGATAATATATTGTTAGTTGATAATTTAAAACATAACTTGCTTAGTATCAGTCAACTTTATGATAAAGATTTTAAAGTCTCTTTTAAATCTTCTTTGTGCAAAGTGTCTAGTTCCTTGGATGATAGCTTAAAATTCATTGGATTTAGGCATGAAAATATCTACATGATAAATCTTGATGAAATTGCCATGAAGAGTGGCCAATGCCTAGTTGCAAAGAATGCTAACATAAAAGAAACTAGTTTGCTTTGGCACCGAAGATTAGGTCATGCTAGCATGCATACTCTTTATAAATTGAATAATAAAAACTTAGTTAAGGGGCTACCAAAACTAAATTTAAAGTTGATCATGTTTGTGATGCTTGCCAATTTGAAAAACAAACTAGGAAAAGTTTCAAAACCAAAAATATGATTTCAACTTCTAGGCCTCTAGAATTAATTCATATGGATTTGTTTGGACCTACTAGGACCACAAGCCTAGGAGGAAAGAAGTATGGTCTAGTAATTATTGATGGTTATTCTCGTTTCACTTGGGTTCTATTTTTGGCTTCCAAAGATGAAGCATTTTCAATGTTTTTAAAGTTTTACAAGAAAATAATAAATAAAGAGAACTCTACTATGGTATGTATCCATAGTGATCATGGCACAGAATTTGAAAATAAATATTTTAAAAAAATTTTTAATGAACATGGCATAAAACATAATTTTTCAGCATCTAGAATCCCTCAATAAAATGGAGTTATTAAATAAAAGAATAGAACCTTAGTTGATATGGCCTGTACCATGTTGTGTAAAGAAAATATATCCAAATACTTTTGGGCTGAAGCCATTAATAAAGCATGTTACATCCTAAATAGAGTTTCTATTCGTTCGATCTTAAAGACGACCCCCTATGAGCTTTGAAAAGGAAAAAGATCTAATATCAATTATTTTCACATTTTTGATTGCAAATATTTTATTCATAATAATGATAAAGATAATCTAGGCAAATTTGATGCTAAGGCAGATGAGGGTATGTTCTTTGGATATTCTAATCTAGTAATGCATATAGAGTCTTCAACAAACACTCTTTGATTATTGAAGAATCTATACATGTTATTTTTGATAAAGCTAACAATTAATCTTCAAGAAAGAAAGACGTTTTTGATGATAATATAGGAATTCTCGAAGATGAAATGAAGGATCTAAACTTGAAGGAAAATAACATTCAAGATAAAGATAAGCCTACAACAATCTTGGAACAAAGCAATGATGGTGAGATTGAAGCATCTAATGATCATAAAGTTCTACCTAAGGAGTGGAGGTATGCATACAATCATCCAAGAGAATTGATATTAAGTGATCCTTCATAAGGAATAAGAACTAGATCCTCTTTTAAGGATACATTTGATTACCTTACATTTGTTTCTCAAATAGAACCTAAAAACATAGAAGAAGCTGAACAAGACTCTAATTGGATGCTAGCCATGTAAGATGAACTAAACCAATTTGAAAGAATCAATGTATGGACTCTTGTAAACAAACCCATAGATCATCCTATAATTGATACAAAATGGGTATTTAGGAATAAACTAGATGAACATAGTAATGTTGTAAAAAATAAAGCTAGATTAGTTACTAAAGGATATAATCAAGAAGAAGAAATTGATTTTGATGAAACATATGCACATGTAGCAAGATTAGAGGCTATTAGATTGTTACTTGCTTTTGCCTATTATATGAATTTTAAATTATTTCAAATAGATGTGAAAAGTATCTTTTTGAGTGGTTATATTACTGAAAAAGTATTTGTAGAACAACCTTCCAAATTTGAAAATCACTCACTTTCCAATCATGTATATATGTTAAACAAAGCACCTATGGACTTAAACAAGCACCTAAAGCATGGAATTAGAGATTGAGCAAATTTTTATTATAAAATAATTTTATTAGAGAAAGTGTAGACACCACACTATTTTTGAAAAAGAAAAATAATGGCCTTCTTGTAGTTCAAATATATGTGGATGACATCATATTCGGAGCTACTGATGAAATTCTTTGTCAAGAGTTTACTAAGTTGATGCAGAGTGAATTTGAAATGAGGATAATGGGGGAGCTGAATTTTTTCTTGGACTACAAGTCAAACAATCAAAGAAAGACATTTTCATTAGTCAAATAAAGTACATCAAAGAGATGCTCAAGAAGATTGGCATGAAAAATGGAAAGGAGATCAGCACACCCATGAGCCCCTCCTGCAAACTTGATAAAGATAAAAATGGTAAGAATATAAATAAAAAGCTCTATAGAGGTATGATAGGATCCCTACTTTACTTAACTGCGAGTAGGCCTGATATATTATTTAGTGTATGCATGTGTGCTAGATTTCAATCTAATTCTAAAGAATCACACTTATTAGCTATTAAGAGAATTTTTAGATATTTGATCTACACACATAACTTAGGTCTTTGGTACTCAAAATAATCCTCCATTGAATTGATTGGATACACTGATGCAGACTATGGAGGATGTAGAATTGATAGAAAGAGTACCAATGGCACCTGTTAATTTTTAGGGTTGAACTTGATTTTTTGGTATAGCAAAAAGCGAAACTCTATAGCACTATCAACGACCGAGGCTGAATATATTACTACAGGGAGTTGCTGTGCTCAAATACTTTAAATCAAACAATAACTCGAAAACTTTGGAATTAATCAAAACAAGATACCTATTAGATATAATAACACTAGTGCCATAAACTTGACAAAAAATCCTATTCAACATTCAAGAACCAAACACATTGAAATTAGACATCATTTCATTAAAAATCATGTTCAAAATAATAACATTGTGCTTGAATTTATTTCAACTAAAAATCAACTAGCTGACATTTTTACAAAATCTCTAAGTGAAGATAGATTCTCAAAATTCTGGGGTGAACTTGGTATTTCTGATCCACTTTGAAAATATTTAATCTTAAATTTATTAAGATCATTTTTTATCACCTTCCATCATCCTTAACACCCCTAATCGCATCTTAAAAAATTAAAAAAATAAAAAAAAAAATGGCTTGAAATTCCTCCTCTATTCTGATTTCTTCTGCCTGTACTCAAGAGTCTTGGATTATTCACGAGACCTCTCGACTAAATTTTGAGATCTCTCGCACTAAATTCAAGGGCTCTCAAAATTTTTGAGATATCTCATCTTTAAGATGAGAGCTCTCGATTCTTGTGGGCCCTCTTTTTAATCAATCTTTAAGAGATCTCCTATTTCACTTATTCATTCCATTCTTCCGTGACCTCCTCTCCAAACTCTCCAAAACCCTCCTCCTCTCCTCAAAAACCTTTTGAATCACCTTCTCTTGTCCATTCCCTCCAAATCTTAAACTCCAATGGCTTCGAAGAAGAGATCCCTCACCGCACGAAGACCTTCCATCACGCCATCGACTGAAGCTAGGGCTAAGCAACAGCAGGACTTGGCTCAATCATCTCCATTTGCTCCTTCATCTCATGCTCATCTCTTTGTTGCTACTAGGACTATTCCAATGAGCCATTGTGTGGACATCGAATACCTAGACTGGGAACACTTTCATATTGGGTCTTGGATTAACAACAAGGATGAGAAAAGCTATGTACTCTAGAGGTAAATGTTTATCCAGATTTGATAAGAGAATTTTTTGATAACATTAGCTTTGAGCATGGGTCGAAGATAGTGTCTATTGTGAAAGGAGTGCACATTTCCTTAGATGAGACAAAAATAGGGTAGCTTCTCAAAGTGCCTAGGGTAGGGATTAGCAATCTCAACTTGTTTTACAAAACTGAAGCTCTCAAGTGCATCTTAGAAAGGAAGAATGTTGATGAAAATCTACACTTAGTCTCACATCTTCTATCGATTGAGATGAGGTTATTGCAATCTTTAGTTAGTCACATAGTTTTTCCTAAGGTAGAAAGATATGACTGGATTGGAAAGAGAGAACTAGGTGTCATGTTCTTTATGGTGATTGGAACTCCCATCAGCTTTCCCTCTTTCATGCTTTAGCAACTGAAGGATACTGCCAGCAAAAGCAAGGCCTGTTTACCCTATGGAATGATCTTTACCTTAATCTTCAAGGACTTTCAAGTTAATCTAGAAGGTGAAGACTTCAAAAAGCTGGCTCACACAGACTTCATCAATGAAGGGACATTAAATCGGATGAAGTTTATAAAAAAGAATGATAGATGGATGAGGGTAGATGAACATGCTACAAATGAGCCTGAAGAACATAGATCTCCACTCCCTCCACCATCACCATCTACTGTTGGACCCTCTTTCACTACACCTGGGTCCCCACACTCTCCTCAGGTGCCTCCTTGTCCTGCACCAGCACCTCCCTCAGCTTTTGATCAAGATCTTTTAATTGAAACGATGGTAGAAGAAGTGATTCAGAAAGTATCTAAAAGGTTTATGGATATATTGTCCAGTGTGAGGCATCAACTCTTAGTAAGCATTGAAGAGCAAAGAATATCCACTGAAGGTCAGACAAAAATGCTTAGCCAACAAATTAGTGGATTGTTCCAAAAATTGAAAATTTTGGATAAGGAGCAACATAAGACATCAGCTCAGATTGAACTACTCCTATCCAAGAATGCTAGAATTGCATAGAGACTTGAAGAGAACATCGCTGTTCAGTGCACCACAGCTGAAGTCATTATTTCTACCATGCGATAGATTTTGAGTTGGACTCCATCCTCTTCTAGACTATCATCTTCTTCTAGACCATCACCTTTTCTTAGACCTGCTCCTCACTTGTCCTCTACTAGACCCAAATTTTCCTCTGAACCCATCATTGAGTTCCTCTCTGATGAGGACTAGGTCTAGTATCTCTTTGGTTTTGACTTTTGGTTTAGATATGCTGGTATGAGATTTATTTTTTGTAAACCAACATACATCTTTATCTATGTACTATTACATCTTGCAATAAAATCAATCATTTTTATGTTCTTGCCTTTTATGATCCTCTCATTGTTGTGATTTTGATGCTGACAAAAAGAAGAAGAAATAATACCAAAACTTTAAGGAGAAATATGCAAATGTATAATTAATTCAAATTAAGATACAAACATATAATCAATTCAAACTAACATACACAAAAAGGGACTTTTAGAAAATGAAATGATTAAAATGAATAAATACAAAATGAAAAGAACGTTATTCAAATCCTATTCATTTCATGAGAGCATACATTAAGGGGGAGCTTTAGCACAAAAATTTTGCATTCATTAGTTCATGATATACATATTGCTTACACTCCTTTTATGGCTTGCTTAATATTTTGTCACCATCAAAAAGGGGAAGATTGTTGAATCTCCTAAGTGATTTTGATGATGACCAAACATTAAAAAAAATAATTACTAATATATTTTATTTAAGTATTCCAATGTCAGAAGAAAGAGAGCTCTTTGACCAAAACAAGAAAGACATAAAATGAAAATCAAATAAAAATTAAATTTTCTTGATTGGTGCAAAAATTTTCTCAAAATTATCTTGGAGCAGTCTTCGAGACATCTCGGATTCTTTTCTAGAGCTCTCGAGTGAACTGGCATGCCCCAAATATTGTCTGGCACCATTTTGAGAGGTCTCGTAGGATTTTTGAGAAGTCTCATGGTTCAAGCAAGACATCTCATTTAGAATCGAGGCGTCTCAATCTCGGATGATGGAAATCTAATTTCTGTGCTTTGAGAGTGAGAGATCTCGCAGGATTCTTAAGAGATCTCATGGTTTTAGTGAGACGTCTCATTCAGAACCAAGACGTCTCGATCTCAGGTGAGCATTTCTTTTAGAAAGCTGATTTCTCATGCGACTGAAGGTGAGAGCTCTCCTGATCAATCCAAGAGGCCTCGTAAATTGGCGAGACGTCTTGAGACTCGATAATAACCTTTTGATGAGATATTTTAGATTACATTTTTCAATCCCAACGGCTAGTTACTGCTCTCCAATGGTCAAATTTTACCTTTTCTGAGCTTGAATCATCACCAAAAGAGTGGAAATGCTGTAGATATAAAAGAAAGAAGGCTTATTTGTGATTAAGAAGAGAAAAACAAGAGAAAGAAAAGCATGCTCTGTTCTTGAATGAATACCTAATTTCTAATCAATCAGTTCTCTCAAGCTTTAAAGAATCCTCAAGTGCATTAACTCCACATATTCAAAGATGCTTTCAACAAACTGCAAGGATAACTTTTCTGCTCATTCAAAAGGGCATTTTGAGTTATCAAATTTCTTTTCCTCTTTCCATATACTTGGTTTCAATAGGGGCTGAAACTTGGGTTTTGGGATTTTTCTTCCCCCTATTTCTTCAGATTAGTTTGTCAGATCTTTGTAAGGGTTGTGGTTGATTATCCTAGAAAAAAACCAATTAAATTTTTGAATATTGAGCCCAAAAAAACTATCCAACTGTAATCTTGTGGGATTATAGTAAAATTCTCAAGAGTTTGCTTGGAGAGTGGATATAGGTGCTGGGAGAGCACCGAACCACTATAAAATTCTCTTGTTTGTGTGTATATTCTTGATTGTATCTTCTATTTGCTCTCTCATTCGATTCACTTAGGATTTAATCATTTATCACCACACATATCTGCTTTAAATTTTTGAAAATTCAATTCACCTCCCCTCTCTTAGGTTGTCTATCTAGACAACAAGCATAAATAAGAGCATCACCCCCAAAAAAAATTAGATAATGATGCCTGTACCCTCAAGCTCCTGGCCTTCTTCGTTAGTGTCTGATTCATCCTCTCCATGATACCATTCTGTTGAGGGGTCATCTTTATTATGTCATGGCATTTAATGCCATTTTCCTCATAGTATTTTTTTAAACTCCAGGCTAGTGTATTTTCCTTCATTATTAGATCTCAAATACTTCACTCGCCGCCCTATCTCCTTCTCCATCTTAGCTCTTCAAATTTTAAATCAGGCAAAAATTTCTGACTTTTTTCTATCAAATAGATCCATACCTTCTTGGAGAAGTTATCTATGAAGGTGACAAAATATCTCGCTCCACCTCGAGATGCAACAGGTGCCAGTCCCTATACGTCCGAGTGAACTAGCTCCAAAATAGCTTCACTTCACTTGATACTACTGGCAAATGTAACTCTATACTATTTGTCATAGATACAAGGCTCACATAGGTCATCTCCTTTCTTTCTTAGTGCTAGAATCAGTTTTCTCCTACTCAACTCTATGAGCCTTCTATCACTCAAGTGACCTATACGATAGTACCACAGCTTGTAGGTTAGTTGTTCCTTATATACCATTATAAATACTTCTACACTATCTATAACTACTAAGCTCTCCATTCTTTATAGGTTGTTGCTCAGTCTTCTCCCTTTCATCACCACCAATGAACCCTTGGAAATTGTCAAGCACCCACTACCCAATTGACAACTAAAAGCATACCCCTATCCTTCCAAGTACCCTGGGAATATCAAGTTTTTCTTTAGTTCTGGCATGTGCTTCACATTGCTGAGTGTCCGTATGACTCTATCATACATCCTCACTTTAACTATACCAACACCAGCAACTCAACATGGGTGATCATCTCTAAGACTAACACTTCCTCCATCGGATCTCTCATATGATGAGAACCACTCTCGATGTGCAGTGTCATAGTGGGAACATGCTAAATCCAGTATTCAGTGGCTATCCAACTCTGTAATCCCATCTGATACAACCATATGTCATCTCCACTATCCTCAAGTGATAGAGCACCACTCATGCTGGTCGATCTACCCTTAGAAGTATCCTTCTCTTTTTTATTCTTCAAAAGTGAGTTGTTTCTTCTAACATAATCAGGTTAATCATACTTGTAGCATTTCTAAGCCTTCTAATTTTCTCGAGACTTCAATCTATCCTTTAATTTATCTTGAGTTTTCTTCTTAGGCCTTTCTTGCCTCTCATTCATGAAAGCATATTTAAGCTAGGGTTTTCTTTAACTAACCTCTCTCACTGCTCGTTAGACTTGAGAACTCCAACCACCTCTTCAAAGTTTAAGATCTCTTTTCCATACACTAAAGTAGTAATCAGATCATCATATGCTACTGGCAATAAACACAACAACAGGAGAGCTCTATCCTCCTCATCAATCTTCACATAAAGACTTATGACATCTAAGAAAACTTGATTGAACTTTTGGATGTAGGAAACTAGATCTCCTCCTTCGGGCATTCGTAAATTGTATAGCTACTTCAACCATATCTTGTATGTCATATTCTTGCCTATATATGTAGTTCTAGTTTCTACCAAAACCCCTTCAATAAGGTTTTCATGTTGATCTCTGATAGAACTTTATCAGCGAGGCACATCTAAATTATGCTGAAGGCTATCTCTTCAAGTTCCTCCCACACTTCAACAAAAATCTTTTTCAGTCTTTCCCGAGTCAAGATCTTATAGATTCTATTATGCACCAGTAGATCCTTCATTCTTTGCTGCCAAAGGCTGAAGTTATCCTTGCCATCAAACTTCTCGAAGTCCATCTTAATGATACTCGATGCCATCACTACTAGATCTCCAATAACCAAACACAAAAAATAAAACTGTGTTCAAAGGAATCTGTTTAGCACCTTACCATATTGCCAGCGAAGCTTTGACCTTTCCTCCACCAAATCTAACACCAGGGCTCTGATACCAATTGTTAGATCCCAATTGTCCTGATACCAAACTGTTGAAAATAATTCTTGCTACTTGATGATTGCAGAAACAGCAACAAGGATTTGAGAAAAGAGATGAATGTTTTATCAAACCCTAGTAAACCCTAGGACATGATGAAAAAGAGAGCAAGAATGAGAGAGGAAGAGAGATTTTCATGGAGAAAAGGCTTATATTCAATTCATTCTCAATTACAAACTCAATATAGAGTATATATATACCTGGTTAATGAGATCCAACCTAAAAAACTCTCTTAGCTAACCTAATATGATGCACTCCCCGAGCCCATGTGCACCCATCTCTCATGCACATACCCATTGGACTAATCCAAGTCTAATTCATAAGTTAGCCCCTTAGGACCTCACAAATCAAGGCCTTAAGTTTCTAAGATTAAACCCAATCCCAGGCCAGAAAAGAAATCATGTACTATTCTTTTCACCACTCAAGCTAGCTCGGTCAGCAGTCAGGCCGGCTCGACTATGATATATCCTATGAGAGCCCAAATCACCGCTCTCTATTCTACTGCTTGAGTCGGCTCTCTTAGAGTTCGAGCTAGCTCGACAGACATGACTATCTTTTGTTCTATAGCTCAAGTTGGTTCTGTTAGAAATCAAGCCAGCTCTTCCAGCATGCCAGCCTGATACACTTTCTGACCTTTTACTCAAGCTGGCTCTATCAAGATTCGAGCCAACTCAACTTTTACTAAGGTTGGCTCTGATAGGAACTGAGCCAGCTCGATTGAAGCATTGGCTGAAGCTCTTTAATGGTTGGTTTCATTCGCTCCTTGGTCACTCTTCACCTACTTCCAAGACTTGAGAGCACCATGCTTGAGCTCACAAATCCGACTATGTTAAGATCAACCTGAAAGGCCAGACTTGTGAACCAACCCAAACCCAGACATTGACTAGGGCTAGATAGAGTTTCTATTTCTCTTTTTATTCAAGTTCCTCAATTGAAGACTAATAATCTTATTAATTTGTTTGGTTAGTGATAATTATCATAAATACACTGATAAAAGTAATAATTTATGAATTAATTTATTTTTATTTTTAAAAATTAATATTTTATTTATTTTTTATAAAAAATATTTATCAATAAAAAAATCTCATTTTTTTGATTCAAACGAAGTAAATTTGGAATAAATTTGATATAAATTGACTCCGATACAAAAACATAAAGAAAAAATAATATAAACATAAATTAAATTAAAAAGAAAATCGGCTCAGTCAATTCAGTTCAACAAGTTCACCCAAACTCATGGTCTATCACCCACAAAAACTAGTTCGATCGTAGACCGCTCGCCTGACGCAGGTGATGTCAGCATGATGTCACAAATCATGCAGCTCACCATGGACCGAGATGTAAGGGCATTTTGGTTATTTCAAGACAAAGCATACAGCAATTGGATGCGATCTTCAACAAGCCCGGTCCATGCAGTCTAGAGGAATAGTAATTACATGATCTAATAGTCCAGGTCATTCTCAGTTATGATCCGATGGTAGGGGATGGATTCTGATTTGACTAAGGAGTTCTTCAGCCCCTATTACGCCATTCGACGGTTCATAGCACTCCTGACTAAGATCCAACAGCTAGATCTCTTCTAGATCATAATCCAATGGCTGGCGAAAACCCTTGATTCAATTTAAACATCTAGAGCATCATCCAATGGCTAGATCTCCTCCATCAAGCATGATTGGATGGCTAGAAGCCATTCCGACTCGATTTGGACTAAAAATAAGGGATTTTTTTGGTTTTTTTGTGTCTTTGGATTCCCATCTGATGGCTAGAAGACCAAAACTCATAAAAGACTCTATTCAACATGGTCTTGGCAATGCTTTAAATTGATTTTTGCTAAGATACCTCTTCATACACTACCTAAGTCCCATATTGATGGAATCACAAAATTCCTCCCCTTTAACAACTATTTAAAGGACTCCAGGCCTCAAGGAAAAGCTGTCTTCGATTAAGGAGATGCTATGGTATAGGGTAAAAACTGAGCTAGGGTTGATAGCTGCTTCGAGACAGACGGTGCCAAGAGAAAGAGCTTGTCTTCTATACCATCTTCATGCCAATGCCGATCCAAGATCAAGATCAACTATTCTAGTTTTTATTTATTATCTTATTTTTTTAATTTCATGTATTTAATTTTTAAACTTTTAAATTAATACAAAATTTATTTTTCTACTCTTTAAATTTTAGCTCTTTATTTTTAATTGCTCTTTATTTTCATTGCAAGTAGATGCTAAGATCTAAATAGTATATCTTAGTACCAAGTTTATTTTTCTATAATATTTAATTCTTATATTCTATTTATAATTTTATTTTTAAAATTTAATTTTATTTTTAAAATCCTTCATTTTTTTTACAAAAATAAAAGATTTTAAATCAAAGCACCACCTTTTCTATAGATTTGATCCGACTCACTACTTTCTATGTATTTTTAATTATTTTAAGAAATTAGAATTAATCTGATAAAAATGATGTCTTAACGACAATATCGTGATCTATCAAATTTTTGATGCTGTTGCTAGGGATGGCATGAGCATTAAAATTTTTAATTTTTTTATTTTCTTATAAATAAATTATCAATAAAATTTTTGATTTCTTTAATTTTTTGTAAATATTGCTTACTAACTTTTCTTATTTATTTTATAGAAAAAAAAGAAAAAGAATAAAAAAAATAAGGCAATGAAAGAAGCTTTCAATCTTATTTTGTGAGATTAATTTTAATCCTAGATCCCTTTTTTTAATATTATATATTTTATTTCTAAATTAATTTTAAAAATATCTACTTAAATTTAATTAAAAGCTTCATGAGAAGAGTAGAAATCCTAATTGCTTACAGCATCCATCATATTAATTTTTTTTTCTTTTTGATGATTATTGGAGATAAGGTGAGCATCTCAAGTTTAATTAGTTTCATATATCTAATTTAGTTGCATAGAATTCTTTGTTTGAAAGTGATTGTGCATATTCATCTTTAAATCAATTTAAGAGCATAACCCATTAATCAAGATAAGATAGAAATTTGATTACCCTTCTTTCGCTCACAAGCAACCAACTAGCACCTAAGCCTTTAATTTAAAATTAATTAGACGTCGGTCCTAGGAACTCAAGTTCATTAGGATAAGGAATCCTAAAAGTTGGACCGAATTAGGATTAGTCAATTTAACTTGTATCTAAGGCAAGTGGTTCAGAGATTACATCCCAAAGAAAAGTGGTTACGTAATTGGTTCCGTTCACTTACCTTGCCAAGATAATTGGTGTCTAAGAAAAGCAATAGGGGGACTTCCACCAACCTTCCACTTACTTGGCTAGTTTAGTGGCTGATTCTTTACTTAGAGAGCTTGAAGATGACCTTGGTAGTTAGGAGCTATCTAGACCTAAGACAATCCTTAATCAGGATTGATTACCTAACTTGTTTGCTAATTAAACATCAAACATAATCATAATTAATTCTTCTCTATCATCTCTAGATTTAGAACTCCTTAGGACTCTTCTTTAGAACTCTTTTCTTTCTCTTCTCTTTTCTTCTAATAATAATAATAATAATAAAATATATAAAGAAATATATATTAGACCATACATAGGGTTGCACTAGTATATGTATGGTAGGAGATCATTGTTACCTGACCTAGTTAAACCAAATTTCAAAATTGAACGATTGATTCATATAAAGCTAGATAATCAAATGGCTAAAAATTTTGAAGAACCACCTAGATAGATAAAAAATATTTTATTTCTTCCATCTATAATCCATCGACTTGTATCCACTTACCTGATATCCCTACTGGTCATTATGAAATCAAGTCGACTGCAATCCAAATACTTCCATCCTTCTATGGAAACACCAATGAAGACCCTTCTAAGTATTTGGATGAATCCTTAGAAATTTGCTCTATGGTAAAAATCCAAAATTTTACTGATGATGCCCTTAGATTGACCCTGTTCCCTTTCTCATTAAAAAATAAAGTCAAGTACTAGCTTGGTACAATAGAGAGATGAATCCAAACATGGGTAGAGATGCAACATAAATTTCTTAAGAACTTTTATCCCATAAGTTGAACCATCACTATGAGGCGAGCCATCACTTGATTTTCAAAATCCAAGAGAAGAAATTTATGAATCATGGGAGAGACTTAAGAAACTTCTTAGAAAATGTCCACATCATGGTCTATCTAAGTGGCAAATTATTCAATCTTTTTATGAGGATTTAGGAGACCGTATAGACGGATGGTAGATGCATCCTGCATGTGGAGGTCCATTCATGAGCAAAAGCGAGGATGAAGCCTATGTCTTATTCAAAACTTTGAGTAAAAACTCAATTAACAATGCTTCACTATCTTTCTATGAAAGATCGATTCCTCACCAAAAGTGGGTAGGAATTTATAAATTTAAACATCCAGACTCTAGTTCTAAAGCTGACTATAACCTGATAGCTCAAAAATTAGATAAAGTCAACCTTTTTGTCTAGAAATTAGATCAATTCCTAATCCTAGATCAATAATCTCCTACACAATACACATCATTTTCTAATTATCAGGAGATTTATTCTATCTATACTAACCTAGCCCATCATATGAGCGAATGTCCCATGGCTGTACGATTTCTATCTTTCATCCTAGAACAAATCCAAGCTGCACAAGGCTACTCTAAATTGGTTAATGATCCATTTTTAAATTCATATAATCCAGGTTAAAGGAACTATCTTAATTTTTCTTGGAGACCTCAATAGACTCAGACTTAGACCCAAATTCCACCTATGCAAAACTATCAACATAGGCACCAACACTAGAACTACGCTTATAATGATCAGCCTAGTCAGTTCACCCAGCCATCATGTCACAATCAGCCATCATATCTACCTCCTCAATAGATCAATCTAGCCGATGATAGGATTAACCAACCTCAATAATTAATTTTGATCTAATAGCAATCCATCGCCAGCCTAGAAGCACAAGTAGGATAATTAGCTGAGTCTACCATAAGGAGAAAACTAGATCAATTGCCAAGCCAATCGATTGCAAATCTCATAAATAACCCACCTATTATCTACCAACCATTTGGACCTAATTATCAATCCAATGTTCCATCTAAGAAACTCCAATTAGAGAATGCGAAAGCAATTCTAAGTTTAGAAGTGATAGGATTCTTAAGAACCCATACTAAGACTAAATGATAAAGGCTAGTATTGATGCTAGCCATGTTGAAAAGAATGCCTTGAGTCTTAGTCCATAATAAGCCCAAAATAAGATTCAAGATGATGAATGAACTCCAACGAGCTCAAAAACAACCCAAATAGAGTCCAAACAGAGAAGATACATACAAAAGAAGGTTAGAGTGGGATAGTCAATCCTCGAGCCCATCGGAGGGGTCCACAGGCAACATTGGTTAGTGGCGACGTGGCCCAGACTAATAGTGCGTAGTGGCGCTAGGCCAACCATGCGCTAGGCCGATAGGCATGCATGAGCTACGTGGGAGTAGGTCGCAAAAACGCCCAGCCCACGCGGTGGAGCACAGTCCACCATGGACCGCCAGCTCATGGGCCCCCGCGTGGGCCACCCGATTGTTTTCCCTTACATTTTTCATAGTCCACGATACTATTTCATGGACTGATCATGATCAAATGATTGAAACTTAATCAAAGCCTGATTGGGACTGCTGTGCACGATCTGATGGCCTAGGAGGGAGCTGGTCGTGATCGGACAGTCTAGATGTGATCTCAATTATGATTAGGATTAGGTTTCCTACTAAGATACTATTTTTAGATTTTTAGAATCTATATAACTCCAATTGATAAATCATTTTTTGCGTTGGAAAGATGGTGATGTTTCGGAGGTGTTGAGAGATTTTTGAGAAATTTTAAAGAGCTTTTATAAGAGTTTTGGGACTTCTTGTTGAGAGATTCTTGTACAAAGATTAAGTGGTAAGTTTTTCTTATATTATTTGATTTTTTTTTCTCATAGTGAAGTTTGCATGCCCCATAGAGGTAGACCTTGATCTAATCCATGTATACTTGATTGTTTGCTCTTTGGTCCTATATTCTTCTTTCTTTCTCTTGTCGTATCTATACATGATTGAGTGCAATGAAAATAGTATCGATAAGGTCTTAAGGTCATGGTGTCCTAGCCAGACTCCATAATAATCAGTATCAAAGTGAGTTGATATCCTCCAATAATTAGTATCAGAGCCAAACGATACTAGCACATGGGGTTGTCCAGATCGTGATGGTGTTGATCGAGATCAAAGAAGATGGAGAAGATAAGCATAATCAAGATGGAGATCAGTCAGTTTGATGGAAAAAATAATTTCTCCTTATGGCAAGCGAGGGTGAAGGACGTGCTCATCCAACATAATTTGATCGATGCTCTTTTGAATGAAAAGAAGATGGACACCATAGAGGAGAGAACCTGAGAGCGACTATAGATGCAGATGGTGAGTACCATCCACACGTATCTAGTAGATGAGATGGTGATCTATATACTTAGTGAGACTTTTCCGATGGTGCTATAGTCGAAGCTCGAAGTGTTGTATATGGTGAAGTCTCTCACCAACATCCTCTTTCTTTGGAGGCAGTTCTACCAACTATAGATGACTGAGGGACAGAGCATGCAGGAGCATCTCAACCACTTCTAGAAGATTCTCACTGATCTTCTCAATGTAGGTGAAAAAATTGAGGAGAAGACTCGAGCGTTGGTCTTGCTAGCATCGCTTCTCCCTTCATATGAGTCCTTGGTGACTGCTCTTCTAGTGAAGAAGAGCACCATCAAGATGGACGAGGTCACTATAGTGATTCTCCAGAATGAGATTCTCAGGAGGAAGAACCTAGCTTCGAGCTTAGATGGTGGTAGCTCAGCTTTGGTAATTTTTGGACGAGCAGGTGGTAGTAGACAAAGTGTAAGAGGATCATGAGGAGGATGATCTAGGTCCAAGATGAGGGATCCTAGCAAGATCAGATGCTATCGATGCAATGAGTTGGGACATTATGTTAGAGATTGCCTGAGCTCGGAGATCAGATGAGGGCTACTGCAGCGATAGCCAGTATTAAGTCAAAGGATGATGTCCTAGAGATATCTGATGAGGTATCTACTTTTTTTCAGTAGTAGATTTTAGATTCTGCATGCATATATCATATTTATTATAGACAAGAGTAGTTTGACTCCCTGAAGAGTAGTGAGGACACTATTTATCTATCGGATGGATCGAGTTGTATGATTAGAGGCATCAGGATGGTCAACTAGAGGACACATGATGATGCAGTGAGGAGATTGGGGAAGATTCAATACATATTGAATTTTAGGCAGAATCTTATCTCACTGAGCAGACTGGATTCAAACGGCTATAGGTTAGTAGCTGATGATGGAATCCTGAAGATCATGTATAACGATCGGATGATATTGAAGGAAAAAAAGAGGATAAGAAGATATTACTATCTGGCAGGGAGCCTAGTGCGAGGTGGAGCATCAGGAGTCAGAGGGAGCCCAATGCGAGGAGGAGCTCCAGGTGGAGATGGATCGGGCATGAGATGGAAGACTCGAGAGGATGAGAGGCAACATCGCAGAGTGAAGTTTCTATTGACGCAGGAGACTTTCTCAAGCAAGTCTTTGGTTAAAGTAGACACAGACATTGATGAAGGTGGGATTGAGCAGCCTGGCTTGACTCCCATGTTTGCCCATTCGTGAGATAGCAGACGTGCCCCAGGATGTGAGGGTGAGATGGATCATAGGCTCTCAGAAATAGGTGGAGCCTGAATATCGAGTAGAGGTAGAGATTGTTGAGAAAAATACCTTAAGATTTAGTCCATAATAAGTCCAGAACAAGGCCTAGGATGACGAATGGAGTCCAACAAGTCTAAGAATAGTCCAAACAAAGTCTAAAGGGAGAAGATACGCATAAAAGAAGGTTAGAATAGGATAGCTGACCCTCGAGCCCACTGGAGGAGCCCACAGGTCGTGCAGGCCAGCGGCAGTATGGCCTAGACTAGCAGCATGTGGTGGTGCTGGGCCAGCCACACGCTGGGTCAGTGAGCGTGCGCTAGCCCACACAGTGGAGCATGATGTACCATGGACCGCCGGCTTATGGGCGCCCGCGTGGGCCACCTAGCCGTTTCCCTTTACATTTTGCATGGACTATGGTACTGTTCCATGGCTGGTCATGATCTAATGACTCAGGAAGGAGCCGATCATAATCAAATGGTTGGAACTTAATCAAAGCTTGATCAGGACTGTTGTGCATGATCCGATGGCCTAGAAGGGAGCCGGTTGTGATCGGATGATTCAGATGCGATCTTGAGTGTGATTAGGATTAGGTTTTCTATTGAAATATTATTTTTGGGATTCTATAGTCTATATAACTCCGATTGATGAACCATTTATTGTATTAGAAAGTTGGTGATATCTTGGAGGTACTCAAAGACTTCTTAAGAGATTTTAGAGAGCTTTTATAAGGATTCTAGAGCTTCTTATTAAGAGATTCTTTTACAAGAGTTCAGTAGTAAGTTTTTCTTGTATTGTTTAGTTTTCTTTCTCTCATAATGAAGTTTGCATGCCTCATGGAGGTAGACCTTAGTCTAATCCATGTATACTTGATTGTTTGCTCTCTTATCTTGTATTCTTCTTTCTTTCTCTTATGGTATCCATACATGATCGAGTGTAATGCAAAGATATCGATAAGGTCTTGAGGTCATGGTGTCCTAGCCAGACTCCACAATATCAATATCAGAGTGAGTTGATATCCCCAAAAAAGTCAAAATAAAAAATTAGAGGAAGCTGTTAGTATTGAAACTAACCACATAGAAGAATCTGAGTTCGAAACTAGTACTGATGCTGGTTCCAATTTGAAGACAAATAATGGGAAGAAGAGAGCAAATGATTTACCTAAGATCTATAAACCTAAAGTCTCATTTTCTTCAACCTTAGAAGCTGGTTCCTCTCATAAAAAGCAAGCGATACACAATGAAAAGCCAATGAAATTATTTAAACAAATTAATATTAATCTACCTCTAGAACTAAAGCCACCTTTAGTCACCCTTTCAGTACTCATTGCATCAAACTTAGCTACTAACCCAAAAACTTAATTCATAAGCATTTTAGAAGAATAAATAAGAGAAATTCTTAACAAACAAGGATCTAAGAATGAGGTCATAAACTATCTTCTCATAATTAGCAACGAATTTATTAATAAAGGGATCATAAGTTATCTTTCTACGATTGGCAATCCAAAATCATTAGAATTTGTTAAACCAATTTTCGACATAGGATAGGTAAGCTGCATTATGTCTGGCTAAAGCTGGTAAACTTAGCACTTATTGAGAGGCAACCCAATATTTATTTTTTTATATTTAATTTATTTTTTTAGTTTACTTTTTTTTAGGCCTATGTTAAATAAGTTGGAGGGATAGCTAAATCTTCAAAATCCATGCTGAATCGAAAACTCATTAAGTCAGGCGTATTATTTTCTATTCTTTATTACATCCTTTATTTTTTTTTCTAGTGATGATAATGTCGATTAAGTTGAAGGAGAGAATAATAAAAATTTTAAAATTTTTAAAGTCCTTGAAAGTTAGTATTTATCATTTAGATATTTAATTAGCTTAAGAATTGAGTTGAACTAAGCATTTTTAAAAAAATTAATGCATAGATCAGAGAATTTATGAGATATTGAGAGATTAAATATTAAAAAAATCTAATAAAATGTTAAGTTTAGAATATAAATAATTATTCCTTGAATACTTTTATTTTTTTTTTACTAGCATCAAAGAAGAGTCTACCTTTTATGGATTTATGTAGGGTAACTATATATTTTTTTATAAAATTATTTTTAAAATAAAATAGTAAAGTACTTCTCATTGGGTAATCATGCCTCTTTGCCTAAGCAAGCATTAAGTTTCATATCAAAAAATGAAAAAGATAAAAAAAACTCGTTGTAAAGCTAGTCTTAACATGTAATTTATTTGATTCGAGCTAGTAAGCTCGAGGGGTATTTTATACCTAATATCCTAAAGCCAATTTGTTTGAGAGTCATTGGCCAAAGACTCGCTATATGGATCAAATAGAAAGCTTAAGAGATTAACACTAAATAGTGGTACAATATTAAAAAAAATGATTTTCCATCGAGTAACCAGTCTCGTTGCCTAAATAAGCAATGCTATTCACACCAAAAAGTAAACAATGTGAATAAATTTTTTTAATAAATGAAGGATGAAAGTAACAATACACTTGTCTAGATGAAAGTTTAGATGATTTAGAGATAAAGATAGAGATAATTTAAAAAGGTTCAGACAAATTGAATATTCTTTTTCTAATTTAAATATTGATAAGTACTAATATCCTAATAATGTACCTCACTTAAGCTCTACTGAACATCAATGGCTTTTTTGAAAATTGTAAGATAAAACTTGAAACTCTAAAGCTTAAAAGATATCTAAAACTAAATTTTTTCTTTACTTGAGGATGAGCAAAGCTTAAGTTAGGGGGTATGATAATTACCATAAATACATGGATAAAAGCATTAATTTATGAATTAATTTATTTTTATTTTTTAAAATTAATATTTTTATTTTATCTATTGTAGAAAAAATATTTACCAGTAAAAGGTGCATATTTTTCTGGTTGAAACGAAGCAAATTTGGAGCAAATCTGATATAAATTAACTCCAATACAAAAACTATAAGAAATAATATAAAATTAAATTAAATTAATTAAAAATAAAATTGGCTCTGCTGGTTCAGTTCAGTTGGTTTGCCCAAACCCATAGCCCAGTGCCCATAAAACCCAGCCCGATTGTAGATCACCCCGCCCGACATTAGTGACATAAGTGTGACATCACAAATCATGCGTTACACCATGGACCAAGATGTAAAGGCATTCTAATCATTTTAAGGTGAAACATGTGGCGATTAGATGCGGTCTTCAGTAAGCCTGGTCCATGCAGTCCATAAGAACAATAATTATAAGATCTAATGGTCCAGGTCATTCCCAGTTATGATCTGATGGCAGGGGATGGATTCTGATTTGATTAAGGAGTTCTTCAACCCCTATTGCACCATCTGATGATTCACAGTGCTCCTGATTGATATCCGATAGCCAGATCTATTCCAGATCATGATCTGATAGCCGACGAAAGCCCTTGATTTGATTTAAATATCCAGAGTGCAATCCAACGACCAGATCTCCTCCATCAAGCATGATTTGATGACCAGAAGCCATTTTGACTCAATTTGGACTAAAAATAAGGGATTTTTGGTATTTTTTGAGCCTTTGGATTCCCATCTGATAGCCAGAAGACTTGAACTCATAGAAGACTCTATTCAACATGGTCAAGTGATGTTTTAAATTGATTTTTGCTTGGATACCTCTTCATACGCCGATCTACATGCTGCCTTAGTCCCATATCGATGGAATCACAAAACTTCTCTCCTTTAACAACTATTTAAAGGACTTCAGGTCTCAAGAAAAAGTTGTATTTGATCAAGAAGAAGCTATGGTATAGGGTAGAGGCCGAGCTCGGGTTGATGGCTGCTTTGAGGCAGACGGTACCAAGAGGAAGAGTTTATCTTCTATGCCCTCTTCATGCTAATGCCGATCCAAAATCAAGATCACTGGTTCTAATTTTTATTTATTTGTTTTTTAAAATTTTATATATTTAATTTTTAAACTTTTAAATTAAAGCAAAATTTATTTTTCTACTCTTTAAATTTTAGCCCTTTATTTTTAATTGCTCTTTATTTTTATTGCAAATAGATGCTAAGATCTAAATAGTAGATCTTAGTATCAAGTTTATTTTTCTATAATTTAATTTTTATTTTTTATTTTTAATTTTATTTTTTAACTTTAAATCTATTTTTTAAATTTTTTTATAAAATCAAAGATTTTAAATCAAAGCACTATCTTCCTTGTGGATTTGACCTGACTTACTACTTTCTATATATTTTTAATTATTTTAAAAAGTTAAAATTAAATTGATAAATATGATGTCTTAATGACAATATCATGATCTATCAGTTAGAGTCTTCATTGATATGAAAGTATCAAATTTAGGGATTGAGTTGCCTGCTATTTTTGGATTCAAATATAAATAAGTTCCACTTATCTTTAAGATTTTTATAAATTTTAAATTATATAAAAATTATTGAAATAGTTAGAAAATTAGAGTTTGAAAAGGTATGTATCTTATGCATAAATTGAATTTCAAATTTACGGATCAAGCATAATATTATCCTGCTATGTTCATAAATTTTAAAAATGATAGTTCATTTATATTACATGGTTTCATGAATTATTCAATAGAAAAATGATCACTTAATTTTAGAAATAAAATATGAAAATTTATTGAAAATTGTTATGCAAATGAGCATGCTGGTTATGTGAAAAACTCTCTAGTAGAATGATAATTAGAGTCTAGCCAACAGGATTGATCATTAGCCATATGTCAAAAGCTAGTTTCTCCTAGGCCTAGCTAGTCAGGGCTGATCACAAGCAGAGTTAGTCATTTTGAGCCTAGCCAATCATGGTTGATCGCTGGCACATGCTAATATGTCATATGTTTGTGTATCAGGACAAACCTCTTTGCCTTATCACGGGACTAATCGTGATCGTGTGAATCACAACTAGATCCTTTCTAGGCCTAACCAGTGGGGATGATCACTGGTACATGTCGATCAATTGGGTATTCTATATTTAGAGACTAGTCTCTTTTGAGTCTTATTACGGGGCTAATCGTGGCCGTAGTCACTAATGATTGAGAGAGGATTTGGTATTTTATTACTATGCATGGCTTATTAAAATTATATTAGTAACTATATCTTTATTTTGAAAAAGAATTTAGTTACACTTGATCCCTCAGAGATATTCATACTTACTAAGCCTATAAAGCTCACTTCCTCTTTTCCTTTTTTTTTAGATCCAGAAGAGCTTGTGGGATTTGGGGCCTTGTAGTGAGGAGCCTAGGATCTTGAAAGACATCTATCTTTTGAATAAATGTTGATTATGATTTATATTAATAAATTATCATCGAACTATTCTTTTCAATAAAATTAGAAGTTGCTTTCAATACTACTACCTTGTATAGAATTTTGATAGCATGGGTAGGCCTTGCATATCTAAGCAGTTAAATGCTTGAGGCATATGGCCGTCTATCACATGCCCGGCTTAGGTGTCGGGATGGGGTGTGATAGATCAAGTGATAATTGGAGGTCAAATATCAATAGGAATCTCATAATTAGTATGAGATAGATATGAGGTATCTATTTGATTGAAATATTTAATTATTTCCAAAAGAAATTATTGGGTAAACTAATGGAGTTCCTATTTCTTATTGAAGGACATAATAGATATATAGATCATGGTTTAATGTAGGAGGGAACCTTTAAACACATAGCTTAGTGAGATTCACCATTATAATTTAAAATCCCAATTATAATGGTTGGATGCATGCAATATTTATGTAGCAGAATCATTTTATTTATTTGGTGTAATATTATTTTGTTGTAAAAAATAAACAACTTTAGCCTACTTGCAAAGATTTTGGATGAGAATCATCTTAAAGGTCCTAATTTTAGTGATTGGGAAAGGAATTTGTATATAGTGCTTACTGTTGAAAAGTTAGTCTATGTTTTGACCTAGGATCCATAAAAAATGCTTACATTGGAAGAAACTCAAGATGTCACTAATGTATATCACATAAGGCATGAGCATGAAATCCTAAATTATGGCTTGTGAGTTTGCTAAGTCAACTTGGGTTCAGTTCCAGCCAACTCGAGTTCTAAGCAATTTGACTCATCTTTTTAGAGTTGAATCGAGTCCCTGGTAGGTCGAATCATTTGCATTTGACTCGACTCAATTTGAGCAGGTCAAAGCCCATAATTTTTTATCATCACAAATGAGCCAACTCAAGTCCTAAGATGAGTTGACTTGTGTTTGCTAATATTGAAATTGTATGTGATACAATTAAGTTAGTTTAGATTATTTTTTTTTTTGACATCTGAACTAAAGAATGTTCATAATTCACTTAGTTAAGAATTAAGACTTGAAATTAAAAGATCTAAAATTATGAATTTAAGATCTAAATTTCAATGCATAAAACATGGGTTAAGGTTATGGGTAGCTTAATTAGGTCTAGATTTGAGTGGTTGATCAAACCAATCAAGTATTGATTCCGATTAGACCAAATATGCTCATGACCAATCTAATTAGTTGTAATTTGGTTAGATTGATTAATAGCCACATGTTATCGATCAAATCTAAAAGACCTAATTTGGCTTAGTAGTTCGAGCCTGAATTATAGGTTAACCTTACTAATTCTTATTGATCAATTGGTGTCTAAGATAAGTATGGCACTGTCGACTGGTGGTCTTTAATTGGGAGCTAGTCACATGGATTGAGTCCATGGCGAGTTAATGGCATATCCCTCCCACCAATCTTACTTACCTGGCTAATTTGGTAGATTAAGTTTTGAGTTAAGTCATCAATGATTTAGGCTAATCCATGCCACTAGGTTAGTCATAATCATTATGACTAATTAGGATGAGATCTAAACCTAAATCTTCTTAATTAAATATTAAATCTAGCAGTCTGTCACCATTGTAGAGATGCTGGTGCCTATCTGGTATTGACCATTCTTAGCTAGTCATAGTGGTTCAATTGCATTGGGTAGGTACAACCACTCTATAGCATTAGTGTCCTGGGATAAAGATGGGGTTGGGCTTGATAACTGTTAAGTAAGGAAGCCAATAATGGCTTTGCATCCACTGGTGTATGGTGGATCTTACTTAACTAAAAAATATGCCAATAACTATTAGGTGAGGCTATAGAACTTAGAGACCGAACCTATTGCATCTAGCTTAGTGAAGCAATGGATAAAGTATTGTCCACTCATTGATCTATGTTCACCAATAACTATTAGGTGACGTATGCATGGATTAGTGGAAATGCAGTATCCACGAGAAACTAATCGCATATAGATTTTCGTTTCTCTACCCGAGGAGTGTGGAAGATTCATAGAAATAGTGGGAGTCTTGTTTGTTTATTAAAGTTCTTATAACAAATATTAATATAAGTAAAAATTTTTAATTAGAAATTATTTTTCTCTACAGTTAACCATGTCGAGTTCAAACCCTCTAGCCCAAATCCTTGACACCAATAGGTTGACTAGCCCAACTTAGAAAGACTGGCTGCAAAACTTGAGAATCATTCTCAGTTTCTAGAAACTGACCAATGTCCTAGACTAGGAAATGCCTGTATTGCTGGCTCATCCATCAGCTGATCAACAAGCTGCACTTGATAAATGGATGGACAATGATAATAGGATTAGGTGCTACATTCTTGCACCCATGTCTAATGATCTTCAGCATAAGCATGAAGATATTAGGACTACTAGGAAGATTCTAACTCACCTACAAGAGTTGTATGGTGAGCAGAGTTACACAGCTTGCTTTAAGATCTCTCGGAGACTTTTCAGAGTGAAGATGCATGACAAGTAGTTCATCCATGATTATTATTTGACAATGATCAAGGACATAGAAAAGCTTTAGAAGCTCAGAGTGAACATGGATAAAGAACTACAAGTGGATTTGATCCTATAGTTTTTTTCTAATTCATACGGGCAGTTCATTATGAACCACCATATGAATAAGATTGATAGCACCTTGCTTGAGTTGTTGAATATGCTAGTGACAGTTGAGGGCACCTTGAAAGGTTCAAGAAGAATGGTTCTTACTGTGGAGCAGGCTTCTTTTATGAAAAAGTCTACTTGAAAGAAAAAAAAGAGAAGCCAACAAAGAAGCAAAATATCGAGAGCAAGAAGAAGAAGAAAGCTCTGAAAAAGGTCAGTGATAAGGTAAAATATTTCCACTACAATGTTGAAGGCTATTGGAGGAGAAATTATCCTACATACCTGACAACAGTGAAGAATAAGAAGAAAGACAGTCCTTTCGAAGGTATGTCTGATTTGCTTGTAATTGAAACTAATCAAATGGTTTCCTCTTCTTCTAGTTGGGTTCTAGATTCTAGTTTGAGTGCTTACTTGTGCACTTCTATGTAGGATCTTGAAGAGGTTAGAGGATTGAGAAAAGGCAAAATAACTCTTCGAGTGAGCAATGGGGCAAGAGTTGCTGCTATCACCGTCAGGACCTACTCTCTAAAGTTACTGTTAGGAATTAGTATAGTTTTAAAAAGTTATTTTTATGTACATGTAGTCAGTAAGAAATTTAATTTTCATATCTATGCTGGCATAGGATAATTATAATTTTCATTTGAATAAAGATAAGGATTCAATTTATTTTGGAAATAAAATTATTGCATGTGCCTTTTTTGATTCATAGATTTTATCATTTGCATGTGGATGTGAGTATAAATATTATTAAGCAAATCATTAATATCGTAGATCTAAAAGACCTAGAGAAAGGATTAGCTAAAAGTATCTATGGCACCTTAGGCTAGGCCATATAGGAGAGGACAGACTTAACAAATTCAAAAAAGATGGTTTACTTAGGCCATTGACTTTTAAGTCATATCCAATTTATGAGTCCTATCTTCAAAGAAAGTTGGCTAAGCTTTCCTTTGTACACAAGGAAAAAGGGCCACTGATATATTAGCCTTGGTGCACATTGACATGTGTGGTCTATTCGATGTACGGGCCAGGGGTGGCTATGTCTACTTCATAATGTTTATCGATGATTCTTCATGGTATGGATTCATGTATTTGATGCACCAAAAGTCTAATGCTTTTTAAAAGTTTAAAAAACTCAAACATGAAGTAGAAAAATAAATAAAAAAATTGATAAAGGTTCTTCAATTTGATCGAGGAGGTGAATACCATAGTGAAAAATTCTAGATCTATCTTAAGGACAATGGTATAGTCTCACAGTGGACATCTTCATGGACACCTTAGCTCAATGAGGCATCTGAAAGGAGGAATCGAACTCTATTGGATATGATCCGATCCATGATGAGGGTCATAGATCTTCCAACTTTTCTCTGGGGACATGCATTACTTTCAACTATTCTATTAAAAAATATGTCCCAAAGCCAATCATCTATCTATTGTTGGTTGTGCTATTTTATAAATATAAATAATTTATTAATGAATAAAATATTTATTTTAGCATTTTTCATCATAAATCTACATCTTCTAATTTACTCCTATATTGTGATGAAGTTCTTAAGACTATTAAGATTTGATAAAGAAAAGATTTATCGATTAGTCCTTAAAATTATTCACGATCAAATGATATATTGTTAATCAGGATGATAATATTTATTGACTGTAGGTCATTGTGTACCATGTAGATTGGTAGTTCGCTTAACCAAAGAGTGTGTAGACACTGATATGACATATAAATGAGATGTAAGGATACATCATCACTGAACATGACCAACTCTGAAGCATTTTGCTATCAAAAATTGCTTTGATGGAATATGAGTATAAGTATTCCTTGGACCTGAGATAATGACGATGGCTTGCAAGCAACTCATTATGCTTTGGTGCCAGACTATCTAAATTTTTAATTTAGTGATGAAAAATTTTTGGGCACAATCAAGTACCTACAAAGTTGGTGAGTGATCATGATGGAATTGACCACTACAAAGAGTTTGGAGATAATGCATCACTATATTTCAATTTAGCAAAACCTTGGCCAAGATAATCCATGAAATAGATTTGATATTTTGAAGTACAATGTGGATGACTTATTCGGGGTTGATAGTCAAACCCTGAGTCATCCTATGAGAATTTATGGTCAAGAGGATGAGTTATATTAAAATAATATCTGTATGGGTTCTAAGAATGTTGCTTTATACATTTGACCTATCCAACTATCGGGTACCATTATTAGATGGTTACTTCAATTAATATAGAAATTTATTTCTATACTACCAGCATAGGTTCGAACCTATGGAGTCATACACATTAGAGGTGTTAATCTAATTAGATGGTTGATCAATGACTAAGAATCATTTTAGGATTAAACATTCAACATGATTGATGTTTGACCTAGTGCAAGTATTATAGGAGGATCGATTAGCAATCAAAATGCTAATTGACTCAATTTAATTGAGTAATTAGGCTAAGATCAAGTCTAATTGAATGTGATTTAATTAGATTTAGTTTTTACTTGATTGGGTCAAGTCCATTGGTTTATTGGATAAGCCAATTATAAAGAAGAATAATTTCCAATTGAACTAGAACCTGAGTGCACCTAATTTTTAAATTAATTAGAAAATTAAATTAAAATTAAATTAGATTTAATTGGGTTCTTAATTGGGTTAGGAATACTATTAATTAAGGTTGCATCAATATCTATTTTAATTGGGCTAAAGATTTGGTTTGACTAGTCAAAGCATGAAGTCCTGGTTAGACTAGGACTCCTCCCTCGTGCCACCTTTCCTTTCTCCATACCTTTTTCATGAATTTTTTTGTGGAAAATCTAATTTCTAGAAAGCTTCCATGCCTATCCTTTCCCCCATATCTATCTTAGATGCTTTATGGTTTTGGATTTGATCAAAACTAAGAAGTAATGATGATTTAAACTCTATTTGATAGAGTTTGGACAAATCCAAAACTCTTATCCATTATGATGCCAATTAATCTAATTTTTTTCTAAACTTTTTATGAGAGAAAGAGGGTTTAATTATGTATCAAATATCTAGAATCCATGCCAAAAAAAATTTAAGGAGGTACCCAAGAGTTAGTTACCCCAATCCTTGTTCTATTTAGACTCTCTATCTATGTATTTGACCTAGACAGGGATTCTTCTCTAACACTCTATTTAGAAGGAGTTAAACCATAAAATTTTGAGAAACCTTAGATCTGAGAGAGAGGGATTTAGCATGGAGACCTTGGGCATATTAGAGTTTAGAGTGTGGGATTTTGTAAAGGCACAAATTATGGTGCCTAGGTGAGAGGAAAGGGCCTAGAGAAGAATGGTCTTCTCTAGGATTTTTATTTTGGATTTTCTTCTATAAATTTTGAGAGAAGAACATGGGAAGAAGGCTTCTTCTAGATTCTACTTTCTCCTCCTTTGATCTTGAAGAGTTCAAGTGAATTGAAGAAGGAGATTCGGCATCAACTGTCGATGAAGGATCAACACAGTGCTAGCATACTATGCTAATTTTTAGATTGCTAGACTTTGGATCATAATCGAGGCTTCATGTAGACTTCTCACAGAGGCTAAATGCATGTGCAACTCAAAGTGACATCCTCAATCTTAGATCAAAAAGTGGATATCCAAATCCAGGAAAAAGGTAATGAGATTTGATCTCAATTACAGACTAGATCAGATCTTGTTTTCTTGTTTGATGTTGATATGATCAACATCATTATTCTATATTTTATTTAATTTTTAGATTTATATGCATGCTTTAATCATATCATTAAATTTTAGATGTAAAATTTATTTTCATATTTTATAGATTAATTAAATTAATCTATAGCTTTTGCTGTTCTGATTTTGAAAAAAGTTTCAAAATACATGCTATAAATCCTAGATTTTTTCTTCAACTGATATCAGAGCCTAGATCATTTTGATATAATTTTTTTATATGTTTTAGATCTATTATTTATATTAGATCTAAATTATAATTTGATATTAAATTTAAAAATAAAAAATAAAAAAATAGATTGCACAAACTAATCTTATAAGATTGTTCTACTGTAAGGTTTATTCCTTATAGTGGAGAGGTACCCTAGTACATGCTGATCTAAATCCTTAATCATAAAATTTTTGATTCAATCTAAGAAATTTTATGATTTATTTGAAAGTATTTTAATCTAATTTTATATGATCATAAACATATTAGATCAGATCTATGATGATTTATGGTTGTTTAGAATTGAAATAGTTTCAATTTGATGTACATGATCAAAAATATATTTAGATTAGATTTAAAGTAGATTCATGTTTATATTATTTATTATTTGCATATTGATTATGAATCAAACATGCAACTTGGTTGATAAAATCATGTTGTAAAAATATTTTACTAATATGAAAATTATTTTTGAAATGCTGAACCCAACCCTCAGCCTAAAACTTAATTAAAAATTAAGAATTATTTTGTTTAGGATCTAGAATTATGAATCGAAGATCCTAAGACATAAATCATAAAAGTTAAATTAATAGATTAGAGTAAATTAGGTTCATTAATTGAGTTAGACCTAAGATTAGATTAAAGAATAGACTTAATTAGAGAATTGACTAAATCTAATCAATTATTATCTTAGATTAGGTCAAAGTCTCTTTAGATCAATTATAATAGTTGTAGTTGGTCAGGTCCATATCTTTAACGAGAACCAAAATAGACTTGATTCTTAGCTAAGCGGTCTAGCCCAAAATGTTAGGTTGATCCAATCGAAACTAATTAACTGGTTGGTGTCTAAGGTAAGTTTGGCAGCTTCGATCAGTGGTCTTTAATTGAGAGCTACTCGCACTGATTCAGTCTTTGATGAGTTAATGACATGCCTCCCACCAATCTCACTTACCTAGACTTCTCGGTGAAGTTATGTTTTGATCAGATCACTTGACAATTCGAGTTAACCCATGTCAGTTAGGTAAATCAGTGTGACTGATTTAGATGCTCGTAGACTAGCCTATCTAATGATCTCCCTTAATCTGACTTGATGAAGTCAGTGGAAGGATCATGATTAGCTGGTTTATCTGACTCGCTTCTCTTAAAATAAATTAACCAAATCCTCTAAAATTATTAGGTCCCTAAAAATAAAATAGTTATGGTAATAACTAGATCATAGCCTCCCATTAAGTTGAGTGATAATGGGTCAATTAGTTGCATAATCATTGGAGATCTAAAGGCCTGGTGCTTATTAGCTAATGAAATTATCATTCATAATATAATTTATTGGCCACGTCTCTCTAAATGGTGGTTAGGTTGACCAACCAAAGTTGAGCTTAATCATTCATTGGTTAGATGGACCAAGTATGGTCATGTTAATAGTTGGACCTAATCGGATCTTTTTAGTAGAGGCTAAAATCTACTAATTAGAAATTGGAGCAAAATTAAATTACTAGAAGTTATTTAAAAAAATAATTGATTATGAACCTATCCTTAAATGTACATAGGTTAACAGGCTAAAGTCGGGCTTGTGTGCAGTCTATATGGATTCTAGTATCCACTAAAGAATTAGGATAATTCCTCGAATTAAAGGTAGAGACTACCAATTTGAATAAAATAGTAGGAGAACCTTTTGATTAAAGTCTAAATCTTTAGATTTAATAAATTATTTATTAATGAGGTCTTGGTTTTTTTTTTTGTATAGTTATGGCCACTATCCTATCACTCTGCTCATTATTGGACAATGATAAGCTGATGGGATCCAACTTTGGTAGTTGGTGGCAAAAATTGAAGATTATCCTTGAGCATAAATGGATCTTGTACATTCTGACTGATCCAACACCTAAGGAGCCAGCCCAGAATGCACATGATACTATCATAGATACTAATCAGAATTGGCTCAATGATTGACGTACGGTGTGTTGCATCATGCTAATAGTTATGAGCGACAAGTTCACTTGCAGGCTCAAGTCAGCTCAGCCAGAAGACATACTTCAAGTATTGAACAAGTTTTTTGGCACACCAGATGATGTTGAGAGACACAAGACTAGTTGTGCCATCTTCAACACCCGAATAAGGGATTGTGCATCAATCACTAATCATGTATTGTACATGATCGAGTTGATTGAGTGTTTAAGCAAGCTTGCTTTTCCCATGCATGAGTAGCTAGGAAAAGATGCTATTCTGAACTCGCTGCCCAAGTCTTTCCTCCCTTTTCTTATTATAGAATGACAAAGCCTGAAGTTAATTACCATGGGTTGCTGGGATTGCTTCAGAACTTTGAGAAGGATCACTAGCTCCACAAAGAGTCTGTGAATCTGATGGGAGGATCTTCTTCTAGTTCTCCATCTTTTAAGAAAAAAAAGAAGAACAAGAAGAAGAAATCCAAGAAGGTGCAAGTTCAAGCCGAGACATCAGTGCAGGGTCAGACCAAGAAAGCTAAGCCCGACAAGAGTCAAGTGGAGTACTTTTTCTATAAGAAGCAGGGGCATTGAAAGAAAAACTATCCTCAGTACATTGCCTCACTAGACTCAAACAGGCCAAGAAAGAAGCAAATTATTATGGAACAAGGTACTTATATGATAACTTCTTATAATTTTTCTATTTATGATATTATTGACTGAGTATTGGATACCGAAAGTCTTTACCATATTTGCAATTCACCACAGGGGTTGCAAGTCAATAGGAGATTCGAGCAAGGTGAAAGATTCCTAAATATTGGAGATGGAAGATAAGTTCTAGTTCTATTATTAGGAATTATGAAACTTGTATTTGAGTCTTATTCCATTGTTCTTAGGAATTGACATTTTGTCCTAGTTTCTTATTGAATATCATTTCTGTAGGCCTTTAGAACAAAAATAATTATGAAATTTTAATAAAAAAAGAATTTTGTAATATCATTTTGAATGGTGTTACAATCTTTTCTGAGCTTTTGAGCAATGGTATCTATAAAATATCACAACCTATTAATATAGTCTACTCCACAGGCAAGCACCTTAGACTTGATAATGTGTCTGATATCTACTTATAGCACTATAGGCTAGGTTACATTAATAAGAATAGGATAAATAGGTTAACTCAAGAGGAAATCCTCAAAGCTAGTGATCATGAATCACTTACAATCTATGAGTCTTATTTTCTTGGGAAAATAACCAAGTCATCTATCACAAAAAAAGGTGAAAAAGCCACTGAGCTCTTAGATCTAGTACATAGTGATGTATGTGGACCCATGAGCATAAGTACTAGAGATGGATATTTCTAGTTCATCACTTTCACATATGACTTATCCAAGTATGGATATATCTATCTGATGAAATACAAGTTGGATTCATTTGAAATGTTCAAATGATTTCGATATGAAATAGAAAAATAAATTAGGAAGAGTACAAAAACTCTTCGATCTGACCAAGAAGGTGAATATCTTTTCGATGAGTTTTTCACATATCTAAGAGAGAATGGGATTCTCTCCTAATGGATTCCTCAAGGGACACCATAGCATAATGGTGTATCTGAAAGAAGAAATCAGACTCTATTAGACATGAAAGGAATATGCCCTCAAGCCAACCAAAATTTGTATTTTGATGGGCTATTATTTTATCTTCCAAACTCATGTAATAATATTTTTAAATAAATAAAGGCATTTATTTCATCATATGCTGCATCTTAATTATTTATTTAAGATTATGATGAACCTCATATATTAGGGCTATGGTTTTAGAGTTATGATGAGATCATACCAGTAAGACCTAAAATCTTAAAATCTTAATTTAAATATTTTTGATAGATGGAATATTGAGTTGGGGATCAATGTTTTCGATAAGACTAGCATATCCTATGTATGCTTGATGGAGAGGATGATTGATCTCATTATCACTTGTGTTTAATACTAATACAAGGATGTGGGTGCTCATTAGAGAATGAGTTCACTGAATTGATCCAACTTGATAACATCTAATGGAGTCTTATCTATATGTCAATAGATAGTTCTCATAGTGGGAGTTATGTATGTAATCCTTTGATCTGAAACTACCATAGAACCTTATATGTATGAATCCATAATTTGGTTCATACTCATTCATGACTTAGTCATGTATGGGATGATCTGGATATGGTGGATTGCATATGGAGGTTATAAGTAGGTCAATAAGGAATCAATCACTCCTAGTAAGAGCAGATCGCATCCTACTTGCTTCAATCGAATGATGATTTAGGAAGACTTTGATCAAATCATGATGAAAATTAAAAATAGTTTCTAATATTTCATTAATCGAATCATCATCATATGATTGGAAGAAAAAATAAAATATGAAAATGGATTTGACATGATTCCATATCCATAGTTATATTCGGGATGCAGGGTGATTGAAGGATCCTATTTAATGGTAACTTTCCACTGAAGAGTATTTTTGATATTTCTATCAAAATTTCATATCTTTTAGGTAGACATGATACATTGCTAGATGTCAATCTTGTCTTATGGGTTTGATCAAATTAAAGAATTTAATTTGACTGTTAATTAGAAAGTGTTCTAATTGATCAAATCGGATTAGCTAGTTTTGATCTAAATCAGTTTAGTTGAGTTCTAACCAAATTAGGTCAAATTGTATCTGGATCTACTACTTGCTAGTTGTAGAATCCAATGGATCACACACAAAAAAAATTGATCAAGGATATAATTAGATTAGATCATGTTTGTAGATTGAATATGCTAGCACATATTGCAAATCCTAGCACCTATATTCGAATTAGATTTGAATTGGGTTCCAATTTGGGCTAATTAAATCTAATTTGAGTCAAATTAAATTTTTCTAATTGATTGGATTGACCCTTGTCTTGTTGACCAAGGGATTGGGTGTCATAAATAAGCAACCCACGTGCCAGAAATTCTTTATCTTTGGTGCATGGGATTTGGTCCATGTGCTTGGGACATGTCGTGCATGGATATGTTTTGATGCCAAAGTCTTTCTTAGTTTTTCATGTAAATTTTGTTATGTAATTTTAGATGAAGAGAGGGCACAGAAAAGCCCTTCTACTAGTTATTCTCTTCGTTGGTTATCTAAAATTTGGATAAAGATCAACTCTTTGCCGCCCCCTTGGTTGTATGTGCCTCTTGGACCAAGTCAAACATCTTGAAGCTTTGACTTTTCCACATCCAAGTTTCCCATGCCATCTTCTGATTTGGCATCATTTTTTTAGACCTTTGGATCAGCATTTGAGCTGATCAATGGTAGAAATTAATGGTGCCAATATGAAAGTGTTGCGACTCTTCGAAAGAAAGTTATGTAGAATTTTACGAAGAGTTCTTCTGCTTTAAGACACCTTTTCATATTAATTTTTTGAATTTCATGTAGCATTTTCTTTTGATGAGGCATGATATTTTTGAATGGGCATGAGATCAAAATTAGGAATGGGCATGAAAAATTTTTGAAAGCACCCCTACGTACATTATAAATAGGGGTGCGCTACGGAAGTCCAAGGGAATTCATAACTCTTCTTTCTTTCTAACCACTCTCTAGTTGTCCAATTTCTTTCTTTCTTCCCTTGTTAAGATAAGTCCTAATTAAGGACAAAAGGTCTGCTTTAGGATAAGGGCTTAGGAATATTGTAGAGGAAGACAAGGAGAAAAGAAAGATAAGAAAGGATTGGCAAGAAGGGTGACAGCAAAGGCTAGGAAAGGTTCTGCCCTAGTAATTAAAGTTCTTATCATAAGAATTTTAATTAAAATAATCAAAGGTGCTGGTATCTTGATCAAGTCTCCATGTGGATCAACATTGAAGGATCAACACGTGGGCACCTGGTGGAACCCTTGATAGACTGTTACTGGTGATCAAGGGAAAGTTGGAGTTTAGCGATCAAAGGTATATTCCAATACCTTCATTTATGTTATAAATGCATATTATATATTTTAAATTCTAATAAGATGATCCTAGATTTTGAGTTTGGTTTTTTGATTTCATTATTTTATTTTCAAATCCTTGCTTCTATCTGGTACACCAAATCCTACAGTGGTATCAGAGCCAACCTTATTAGATTAAATCATATGTTGTTATATTTATGCTTTAATGGCAAAATTATCAATATGATATGATCATATTTAAAATTTTAGCATGTTTTTTAATGTGATGTGATAATGTTTAATTATTCATAATTAGATTATGATGTAAATCATTCTATAAGATTGCCCTGGCATAGTGATAAATGTTCACTATGTGATGATGGTTGTCCTAGAGTGATGATACATGCTGATATGATTAATTTATATATGTTATATATTTTGAATTAGAATGTGCATAGAGACGAATTAAAGCTCTCTATAAAATTATATTAAGTTGTAGTGCAATTAACTGATAGCAGAACCAATCTAGATGTCAAATTGATCAATCGGTGTCTAGGAAAGTGGTTCATGATTAGTAAAGAAAATGTGGTTTCTAATTGATTCTGTTGTCTGACCTGACCAATTCATTGGTGTCTAAGAAAAGCAATGGGGGGACCCCACCTCTCTCCCACTTACCTGGTATATTCGATTGATTTAATTTTAGATTGGGTGCTTAGGCATTCCTGTTAGAATCTGGCTTCGATATGCAGCCGAGCCGGCTTGGGGTGAGATCGAGCCAACTTGAGGCAGATTCGAGCTAGCTCTCTCAGGTGGATAGAAAGTAGTGCTCAGGCCAGATACTGTCTAGCTGGTTCGATGGTGGACCGAGCCGGCTCGATGGATGGATTCTTTTGATTCACTATATTAAGGCCTTCCTTCATGCTAGTTCATTATTGTGTCATAAACCATATTAGGTTTGTTGTGCAATCATAAGACCTAATATGGGGACTGATGTAATATTGATCTAGTGCATAATGATGCTTATGCCATTTTGGATATACTGCTTTGTTGTGCAACCACAAGGATAGTTATATTTCATTATGACAATATAGAAATGAAGGATCCTACTTAACTAAAATATTATAGTTTGTTGTGCTAACACAAGGCTATTAATATTTTAGAGGCCAATAATATATTGAGAATTACATGAGATGCAATTGGAAAGAGTTTTCTACCTTTGAACTTATAAAAGATTTGTTGTGCAACCACAAGATCTTTTATAAGAAATTAGGATCTCAATCCTACTAAGAAAAATGATTAAGTTTTCTCGATTATCATATTTGAGGATTATGATATTCGATAAAATAGTGGAAGACACAATGAAATTAAAGTCCTAATTTAATTATGTACATCATCATAAGTTATTTGCTTATGTAATGTTCTTTATTATGTAGAATAAATGGCTTTTTCACTTTTACTAAGTTCAATTTTGGATTCAAATAAGTTGACCGGTTCTAACTATGTAGATTGGCTGAGAAACTTAAAAATAATATTCAGTCAAGAAAAACTCTTCTATATTCTTGATGCCGCTGATCTTGAGCCATTAGAGAAACATGCTATAAAGGAAGAAAAGTCCATATACAAGATGTGGCAAAATGATTCTCTTACTATCAAGTGCATCATACTTGCCTCCATGAGTAACGAGTTATAGAGGCAGCATGATGACATGGACACTCAATCCATATTGCTCAACCTAAAAAAGTTTTATGAAGAACAGAGTAGAACTGTTAGATATGAGATATCTAAGCAGTTATACTATGCTAGGATGGCAGAGGGTTCACCCATACAAGATCATGTGTTGATGGTAATTGACCTAATCACTCGATTAAGCTAATTAGGTTTTGTCATGAATGGAGAGTTAAGTTAGGATCTAATCCTGCCATCACTCCCAGAATCATTTTCTCAGTTTGTCATGAACTATCACATGAACAAACCGAATACTTTCTTGCCTAAGCTATTAAATATGCTCAAAATAGTAGAGAGCCATATCAAGAAGGATAAGGCTCCTCTTCTTCTTGTAGATGGGATCTTCAAGAAGAAGAAAAGGATTCTAAGAGAAGGTTGAACCCTAAAAGTAACATAAATAAGAAGAAGAAGGGGAAGAAGGCCTTCGGACAGACGACCTATTTTCACTGTGATAAAATAGGTCATTGGAAAAGGAATTGCAAGGCTTACCTTGCAACTATGAAGACTGGTGCAAATAATGCACCGAAAGGTATGTATGAGATACATACAATATTGTTATTGAATTCTTCCATTTCAAACTTTTAGATTTTAGATACCAGCTGTGGCTTTCATATCTATAAATCTTTGTAAGGGCTGTAGAAAATTAGAAGTTTGAAGATGGATGACTTCAAACTCCACGATGCTTGAGTAGAGTCCATCCAAGCGAAAGCTGTAGGGACAAATATTTTAAAGTTATCTTTTGAAAAGCTTTTAGAGCTGACAAATTATTATTATATGACTAAGATCATTAGAAATATTGTATCTATACCCTTATTATTAAAATAAGGATATAATCTTGATTTAAAGAGCAATGGTTGCTCTGTCAAATATTCTAATGAAATTATATGCAATGGCATTTTTAACAATGGCTTGTTTACTCTATATTTGAATGATAATATTTTTCATGTTGATAAAAATAGAAAGCATAAAAGAGAGAATATAAATAATACATTACTTTGGCATTATCGACTTGATCATATTAGTGAGATCAGGATTAATAAGTTATGCAAAGAAAAGTTCTTTGATTCTTATGATTATTAATCATTAGAAACTTATGAATCATGTCTCATGGGTAAAATGACCAAGACTCCATTTAGTAGACATGGAGAAAGGATTAGTGAGTTATTAGGACTAGTACATACAGATGTGTATGATCCTATGACAACTCAGGCTAGAAAAGAATACTCTTATTTTATAATATTTACTCATGATTTATCTAGGTTTGGATATGTGTATCTTAGGAAACACAAATCCAAAGCTTTTGATAAATTCAAAGAGTATCAAAGTATGGTCGAGAAATAAATTGGAAAGAGTATAAAAATTCTTTGATCTGATTGGGAATGAGAATACTTATCCAATGAGTTTCTAAACTATCTTAAAGTAAAAGAAATTCTCTCTAAATAAATTCCTTCTTATACACCATAGTTAAATGGTATAGCCGCAAGAAGGAATCGTACCTTAATGGATATGGTACAATCCATGATGTGCTTCACAGAGTTACCTATTTTCTTTTAGAGTCATGCCCTAGAGATCGCAGCATATATCTTGAATAGAGTACCTTCTAAGTCTGTATCTAACACTCCATATAAGATATGGAGAGATAAAAAATCTAATTTCAAGTATCTTAAGATATGGGATTGTCCAGCATATGTCAAAAAAATTTTTGGGCATAAGTTAGATGCTAGAGCAGATATATGTCTATTTGTAGGATATCCTAGAGATAGTATGGGATATCTATTCTACCATCCTACTGAACAAAGGGTATTTATAAGTAGGCATGCCACTTTCATGGAGAAAGAGTTTATCCTAGAAAGAGATAGTAGGAGAAATGTTGAACTTAGTAAAGTTTAAGAAAACCAAATAGATATTTCTCAAGCAAATAAACATATAAATAAAGAAGAATTAGAATACACAACTCCAATCCATAGGTCTGATAGAATGCAACATGCACCTATGAGATATGGGTTCATTATTGAGAATAGTGAAGCCCAAGTCATTAAGAATGATGAACCTCTAACCTATATAGAAGCTGTTATGAGTAGGGATAGATAAATAGCTGGTTGCCATGCAATCCGATATGGACTCCATGTACATCAACAAAGTATGGACTTTGATGGATGCATTAGAGGGTGTGAACCCTATTGGATGCAAATGGGTCTATAAAAAAAAGATCGGAGCAGATGGCCAAGTTAAGACCTATAAAGCCAGATTAATGGCTAAGGGTTTCAGGCAAAAACAAGGTGTAGATTATGATGAAACATTCTCACCTATTGCCAAGCTTAAATCAAGTTGGATTATGCTTGCCATAGCAGCGTACTATGATTATGAAATATGGAAAATGGATGTGAAGACCATTTTTCTTAATGGTTTTCTTGAGGAGGAGGTCTACATGTCATAGCCAAAGAATTTTATCTCAAATGAGAGACCAAATCAAGTATGCAAGCTTAAGAAATCCATTTATGGATTAAAGCAAGCTTCAAGGAGTTGGAACATCCGCTTTGATATTACAGTCAAAGAGTTTGGCTTCATCAAGAATGTAGATGAACCATGTGTGTACAAGAAGACTAGTGGGAGTGCCATAGTTTTTTTGGTTCTATATATAGATGATGTACTCCAAATTGAGAATGATATCCTAATGTTGCAATCGGTCAAGTTATGGCTATCAAATAAATTTTTCACGAAAAATTTGGGAGAAGCATCCTATATACTAGGTATAAAGATCTATAGAGATAGATCTAAGAGGATGCTAGGCTTGTCCCAGTCTAGGTACATTGACTTAATACTGAAAAGGTTCAGTATAGATGAGAGTAAAAGAGGTTACTTACCCATAAGTTAAGGCATACATCTCGCTAACAAGATGTCTCCTAAGATATCTAAAGAGAGAAATAGAATGAGTTCTATTTCTTATGCTTCAGCTATAGGATCAATAATGTATGTCATGTTATGTACCAAGCCTAATGTTGCTTATGCTTTAGGCATAGCCAGTAGATTTCAAACTGATCCAAGAGAGGATCAATAGAAAGCTGTGAAAATATTCTTAAGTACTTAAGAAGGATTAAGGATATTTTTCTAGTATATGGTGGATCTAATCTCAAACTAGAAGGATATTCTGACTCTAGTTTTCAATTAGATACAGATGATAGCAAATTCATTTTAGGATATGTTTTTACTTTGAATGATGGAGTAGTGAGTTAGAAAAGTACCAAGTAGCCAACTGTAGCTGACTTAACCACTGAGGCAGAATACATAGCTACAAGTGAAGCTGTCAAGAAAGCTATTTGGATGAAGAAGTTCACCACTAAATTAGGTGTTATTCTTGAAAATGAGAATCCAGTGCCACTTTACTATGATAATATGGGAGTAGTTGCTCAAGCAAAGAAACCAAGGTCTCATCATAATCTAAGTATATTCTGAGACGCTTCCATCTCATTTATGAAATAATCAAGAGACAAGATGTTATCATTGAATGAGTAGATACAAAGAACAACATAGCAGACCCATTTACTAAGGCTCTATCACAATAGTAGCTCAATCACCATCTTAATTATATGGGATTAAAATATAAGAGCGATTAGCTTTAGTGCAAGTGGGAGATTGAAATAAATATGCCCTCAAGCCAATCAAAATTTGTATTTTGATGGGCTATTCTTTTATCTTCCAAACTCATGTAATGACATTTTTAAATAAATAAAGGCATTTATTTCATCATATGCTATATCTTAATTATTTATTTAAGATTATGATGAACCCCATATATTAGGGCTATGATTTTAGGATTATGATGAGATTATACTAGTGAGAGCTAAAATCTTAAAATTCTAATTTAAATATTTCTCATCGATGGAACATTGAGTTGGGGATCAATGTTTTCGATAAGACTGGCACATCCTATATATGCTTGATGGAGAGGATGATTGATCTCACTATCACTTATGTATGACATTAATACAAAGATATGGGTGTTCATTAGAGAATGAGTTCATTGAATTGATCCAACTCGAGAACATCTAATGGAGTCTTAGCTACATGTTAATAGATGGTTCTCATAGTGGAAGTTATGCATGTAATCCTTTGATCTGAGACTATCATAGAACCTTGTATGTATGAATCCATATTTTGGTTCATACTCATTCATGACTTAGTTATGTATGGGGTGATCTAGATATGGTGGATTGCATATGGAGGTTATGAGTAGATCAACAAGAAATTGATCACTCCAAGTAAGAGGAGATCGCATCCTACTTACTTCAATCGAATGATGATTCAGAAAGATTTTGATCAATGTATTATGAAAATTAGATATGGTTTCTAATATTTCATTAATCAAATCATCATCATATGATTGAAAAAAAAAATGAAAATAGATTTGACATGATTCCATATCCATAGCTATATTCAAAATGCACGGTGATTGAAGGATCCTATTGCATGGTAACTTTCCATTGAAGAATATTTTTGGTATTTCTATCAAAATTTTATATCTTCTAAATAGACATGATACATTACTAGACATCAATCTTATCTTGTAGGTTCTATCAAATTAAAGAATTTAATTTGATTGTTAATTAGAAAGTATTCTAATTGATCAAATTAGGTTAGCTAGTTTTGACCTAAATCGGTTTGGTTGAGTTCTAACCAAATTAGATCAAATTGCATCCAGATCCACTACTGGCTAGATATGGAATCCAATGGATCACACATAAAAAAAATTGATCAAGGGTATAATTAGATTATATCATGTTTGCAGGTTGAATATGCTAGTACATATTGCAAACCCTAGCACCTAGATTCAAATCAGATTCGAATTAAGCTCCAATTTGGGCTAACTAAATCCAATTTGAGTCAAATCAAATTTAGCTAATTGATTGGGTTGATCCTTGGCTTGTTGACCAAGGGATTGGGTGTCATAAATAAGCAACCCACATGCCAGAGACTCTTTTTCATTAGTGCATGGGATTTGGTCCATGCGCTAGGGACATGTGGCTCATGGATATATTTTGATGCCAAAGTCTTCTTTAGTTTTTCACACAAATTTTGTTATATGATTTTAGGTAAAGAGAGGACATAGAAGAGTCCTTCTACTAGTTATTCTTTTTGTTGGTTATGAAGATCAACTCTTTCCCGCCCCCTTGGTTGTAGGCGCCTCTTGGACCAAGTCAAACACCTTGAAGCTTTGACTTTTCCACGTCCAAGTATTTCATGCCATCTTTTGATTTGGCACCATTCTTTTAGACCTTTGGATCAGCATTTGATGCTAATCAATGATAGAAATTAATGGTGCCAATATGAAAGTGTTGCAACTCTTCAGAAGAAAGTTATGTAGAATTTTACAAGGAGTCCTTCTGCTTTAAAGCATTTCTTCATATTAATTTTTTGAATTCCACGTAGCATTTTATTCTAATGGGGCATGATATTTTTGAATGGGCATGAGATGAGAATTAGGAATGGGCATGAGAAATTTTTGGAGGCACCCCTACGTACATTATAAGTAGGGGTGCGCTCCAAGAGTCCAAGAAAATTCAAAACTCTTCTTTCTTTTTTACCACTCTCCCTAGTTGTCCAATTTTTTTCTTCCTTCCTTATTAAGACAAGTCCTAATTAAGGACAAAAGGTTTGATTTAGGACAAGGGCTTAGGAAGATTGTAAAAAAAGATACGGAGGAAAGAAAGATAAGAAAGGGTAGGCAAGAAGGGTGACTGCAAAGGCTAGGAAAGGTTCTGCCCAAATAATTAAAGTTCTTACCATAAAAATTTTAGTTAAAATAATCAAAGATGCTGGTGCCTTGATCAAGTCCCCGTGTGGTCAATGTTGGAGGGTGAACATGTGGGCACCTGGTGGAATCCCTGATGGACTATTACTGGTGATCAAGATCAAGTTGGAGTTTAGCAATCAAAGGTATGTTCCAATACCTTCATTTATGTTATAAATGCATATTATATGATTTAAATTCTAATAAGATTATCCTAAATTTTGGGTTTGGTTATTTAATTTCATTATTTTGTTTTGAAATCCTTTCTTCTGTCCTGTACACCAAATCCTACAAGACATGGTTCGATCCATGATGGATTTTGCCACCTTGCCAATATCCTTCTGAGGTTATGCACTTGAATCAGCTTGCTATCTTCTAAATAGGATTTTGAGTAAGTCTATAGATAAAACCCCATATGAGATATGGACAGGGTGTAAACCAATGCTCTCATACTTTAGGATCTGGGAGTGCCCAGCTTATGTCAAATATTTAATGATAGACAAACTTAGACCAAGATTTAACAAGTGCACATTCATAGGATACCCAAAAAAAACTAAAGGATATTACTTTTATCATGCTAATAAACAAAAGATATTTGTCAGCCTTAAGGCAATCTTTTTAGTGAAGGAGTTTCTTGATCTTGAAAAATGTATCCTAAAGCCAATCATCTAGGTTGTAGATGGTTGAGTTAAATATAATTTATACTTAAATTTTAATTGAATAAAATTATTATTCTAGCAATTTCATCATTTTGTATATCTTTCTGTAATGAACTCTTTGTGATGAAGTCCTTAGGACTATTTAGACTCGATAAAGGAGGATTTATCTTTTAGTCCTTAAATTGATTGCGACCAAATGATTTGTTGTTACCTAGGATGACAACGTTAATCAAGAGTAGATCATTATGTGCCATAAGTATTGGTTGTCCTGTTAATCAAGAAGCATGGTGATGCTGTTATGGCATGCAAGTGAAATGTAGGGGTACATTTCACTGATTATGATCCAACTATGGAGCTATCTTTTGCCAAGATTGCTCATGAAGGATATGGGTATAAGTATCCCTTAGACCTGAGATCACCACGGTGACTTGTAAGCAACTCACTATACTTAGGTATCGAACTATCTAAATTTTTAATTCAGTAATGAAAGGCTATTAGGTGCAGTCAAGTACTTGGCTTATCGGTGCATGAGTCAAGATGGGATTGATCCTTCTAAGTGTTGGAGCAAGTGCATCACTGTATCTTAATTTAGCAAATTCTTGATCAGGATAGTCCATATGATGGATGCTGAATTTTGAAATATAATATGAATGAATTTTTAGGATTGGTAGTTAACCCTAGATCATCCTATGAGCATTATGGTCAAGGGGATGAATTATACAGTAACCATATACCATAGGTTCGTCGATGTTGCATTATAATTTTTGACCTATCCGAACGTTAGATATCATTGCTAGATGATCACATCGATTAGTATAAAAAATTAGTTTTTATGCTACCAGCTTAGAATTCGAACCTATAGGATCACACACAATAGAAGTTCCTACCTAATCTGATGGTTAATCAAAGGATTCCACTGGATTAGAATTTAATTATTATTAAAAGATTAATTAGTAATTAGATTATTGATTAGCTTAATTTGATTGAGCAATGAGGAGCTGATCAAGTCTAATTGAATTTGATTCAATTAGGTTTGACCTGATCAGATCATGTGATGATTTGATCGCTTAGGAAGATGGACCCTGATTTGATTAGGAGTTGAACTTGATTAATTTCTAATTTGATTCAAAATTAACTGAGTTGAGTTAAATCTAATTTGGTTGGGTTTGACCTAGTCTAATTAATCAAGATAAATTGATTTGGATGAAATCAATTTGGACCAATTCAAAGTAAGTTTGAATTTAAACATCATTCTCCCTGTGCATTGACCTTTGACTCTGGTTCTTTTTCTCCATGCACATTATGAATGTGCGTGGGATTTCTCTATGCCAGAAGAGTGTTTGTGCCTCTCTTATTCCTTCATTTGACCTGGCCCAAGTATTAGATCAGATCAAATTGAGAGCAAATTGAATTTTGAATTTAACTTGTGTTGGTTAGTTTGATTGAAACTTCCTAACTCCCTCTCATGCTCATCTCCATGCCTAAAGCTTTCTTTCTTTCACATATTTTTGTGCATTCTAAGGTATGGGCACACAGAAGGAGAGTCCTTCTGCGCATCAACCACTTAGATTTGCACTGGAATGGATTTAGAGTCCTCTTGAATTTTGAATTCAAGAGAATTGGTTGAAACGAGTTCAACCAACCCATCCTTATCCTCCCATGCAAGTCACTCGATAGATGCCTATTAAAATTGGATTTTTCTAGGTGTGTGCAAGAGAGAAAATAGATGACTGGCCATGGCTATGCATCTAGTATTGAGGAATTCTATGAGACAAAAATTAGATAGAGGGGCACATCTCTTTTGGCGAGAGATTTTTCAAAGAGAGAAAAGTACCAAGGTTTTAAAGGGTGAACATTGAATCCTAGAGTGGGACTCTAGATTTGGGTGCAGAGTTTGAGTGCCAGATCTCCATCAACTTTCACCACCATCTCATCTTCCTCCATTACGTCTTTTGATTTCTGGAACATTTGGAATATCAGGAGCAACTCATCGATTGGATTGATGAAGGTCGGCTATCGAAGGCCTTGGAGAGGAGCTAGCACTCCAGAGGGGTTGATCAAAACTAGGGGCTCCATATGGACTCACTGTAGAGGTCGAACACGTGTGCAGCTGTAGCACATCGTGGAAGCAATTTTTTGGTGGATCTAGATTGTGGTGATCATCTATCCATGCACAGGTACTATGTTCTGAACATAAATCAATCACCAAATATGATTTATTGATCGATTATATTTTATTTTTCTAATGCATATTAACATGTCAAAGATCCTGAGTAGGATTTTATGATTAGATCATAGCATGCATAAAATTAATGTAGATTAATTTTGCTTTCACTATTATATATTTCAAAAAAGTTTCGAGAAGCATGCTTAGAATCATACTACATTTCCTTTAGATGGTATCAGATTAATAGGTTGCTCAACATGTTTTTATATAAATTAGAAAGATTTAATGTGTGACACCATGATCGCACAAATTGTAGGTTGTTCTGCTGTAAGGTTTATCACTTCTAGTGGAGGGATTGTCCTGGTACATTATGATCTGTAACATTAATCATAAAAATTTTAGATATGATCTAATAAATTTTTATGATATGTTTTGAATTGGTTTTAATCTAAATTTCATCATGAATTAGTGTTTAGATTAGATCTAAATATTTCATGATTTTTATGTAATGTACATAGGTTTAGATTAAACCTGAATACGATCTTATGAAGGTTCTGTTTGCTGGTCAAGCTGGCTATCTTAGGAATTGAGCCAGCTCAATCAGTGTGATAGCCTAAAACGATCTCTAGACTACTGCTCTAGCCGGCTCAATCAAGAATCGGGCTGGCTCGGCTTCTATTCAGGTTGGCTCGAATGGGATTTGAGCCAGCTCGATGGAATGTTGGCCTTCTGGACATCTGTTCGAGCCGGCTTGGATGGGATCTGAGCCAGCTCGATGAAATATTGGGTTTTTGGTCTATTCTATTCGAGCCGACTATTTCAGGGATCGATCTAAGCTTGGTTTCTACTCAGACTAGCTCAGATGGGATCTGAGCTAGCTTGATTGAGAAGTTAGTAAAAGCTATTTATGGCTATTTTTGATTGAACAAACCTACAACTAGTGCTTATTTGTGAAATAAGCCAACTCATTTTTGAAATGAGTCGACCTATTTAGTGAAACAGTGCTAGATTGTAAAGAATCATTTAAAAAATAAAAATTATTTTTGAAATGCCGAACCTCAATCCATCAATCCAAAACTTAATTAAAAGAATTAAGTATTGTCTAGTAGGATTTAGAATTATGAATTAAAGATCCTAAGACAAATCCATAATTTTGTAGATTGAAGGGTTAAATAAATTAGGTCCATTAATTGGGTTAGACCTAAGGTTAGTTAAAGAATGGTTTAATCTAGAGTAGTTGATCAAATCTAATCAAATGTTGACTTAGATTAGGTCAAGGACAGTCTAGACTGAACTTCAATAGTTGTAGTTGAATGAGTCCATGTCTTTAACGAGATCAAGATGGACTTAATTCATGGTTAAGTGGTCTAGCCTATAATTACTAGGTTGATCTGATTAAATCTAATTAACCGATTGGTGTCTAAGATAAGTCTGATAATTTAGACTAGTGGTTTTTAATGGCTCTCCATGATTGTTTGTGATTATGCATATCCTTCATGATTACACTACACTGGTAGACGAAGATCTATGATTGACGCCAATACTAAAATGAATCAGACTAATTGGCTGATTGTGGATCAGGTCGAGCCAGTGGACTAAGGCAGACACATTCGCACAGCATGTTAGATATATGTGCCCTAGAAGCCAGAATTGGCTGACACTTGTAATACACTTCTAGGGGCAAAATTGTAATTTTGACTATAATTAATAAATGGGTTATTTTCTATCACACATGTGTATTTAGTGTCTGTGATACATCCTTTGAGTTAATGGTAATGATAATTCATATTTTCAAGAGTTGAAAATTTAAGACATGAATAATCATTATTAACTCATAAACAGCTCCCGACCATAGGATCATCACGAGGATGGTGATTGATCCGGAAGGTTGGTGTACGAATCGCTTCTCTTTAGTAGATGAGTCTTGAGTCTACGGTGTGGAGACACCGGAGCGAGAGTACAGGTACTCGTTAGAGAACGAGGGCACTGAGCGTGACCACCTCGAGTAGTCATTAGGGAGTCTACCTTCTCGTCAATGACTGACTCGATGCTGCAGTAGTGTGTCTGGTTCTTTGACCTGAGATGCATCGGCAGTTCACCTTGAGGGTGTTATAGTTTGACTACACCATTACTCGGTCTCCTAGCCATATGGAACCCTGAGGTGGTGTATGTTGGCTGTGACATGTTCATTGTAGGAACTGGACTGCATCAAGATGGGATCTATCTACCTCGGTGGTAGAGGAGTAGCCCTATGATGATCATGAGAATCAAGTCTGAAGCCCATGGCCATGGAGAGTGAATAATAGAAAGAGTTTCTATTTAGATTTTCACATTGGACTCGAATCGAATGATTACATCATATGACAGAGATTAGGGTTTGACGAGTTACCTTAACCCTAATCTGATCGGGGCTCAAGATAGAAGAACTGAATCACACAGGTAGCTGCACCAAGAGGTTCGCATTCAGCTCTGATGGGTTGCCACCATATACTGCTAGGTGTCACTGGTGGATTTTGGGAGCAATTAGAATGATTTAGATGATCGATCATTCTAGCTGTTCGAATCAGAAGAGTTCTGATCCATCGAAAGGAGTTTCGATGATGTCGATGATAGAGATCATGACATATCCCATTACCATACAGAACTGAACCTAACTGGGTCACACAAACAAGGGTTTGAATCTGGTGATCATTAATTGAACTAATATAGTTCAATTGATCTGAATGAGATTCAATTAGGTTCAAGGAAATCGTGCTAGCACTCGATTGAACCTAACGTTCTTCTTTTGCTATCATAAATAAGTCGTCCTGTCTGAGCCAAAGGAGTTTGTGCTCAAACAGAAGTCTTCTTATGGTCTGACTGGAGGTTGTCCAAGTCAGAATAGGTTGTCTTATTTGTAAGACATTACCTGCCAATTTTGGTCACCTGCCATTTCTTGGTCTTTGACTTTGGTCAGAACTCTACTTTTGACTGGTCAAATGTTGACCATTCACCCTTTGACTTTTGACCACATGTCATGCACCTATTGGAGAGCTGGTGGGGGCTTGTCCTCCTGCCAGAACCTGGCAAGGAGATGGGCGCACGCCAAGGGAGGCGTGAGCCCAAGTAGGAGGCGCCTAGGAGTCCTTGTTGGACAAGGACTCCATCTCCCTTTAGGATTCCAATGAGAGTTCTTCTAAGAATCCAGTTTGACTGGTCCAAGGCACTCTCCAAGTAGGAATCCAGGGGACTCTAATCCACCAATCAGATTTAGATCTGATTCAACAAAGGGTTGTGATTGGTTGGGAGGAAGATGACTTGGATCACGCTTAGTCTATATAAGAGACCCAGCGCCCAAGGTGAAAAAATAAAAAAAAAGAAGTAATGAAAATAATCAAGAAGCAATCTTCCACGCCCCAAGGCTGCCTCTCCCCTTTCTCCACGCATACTCTCATCTCCCCTTGCTCTCCACGTCCAAAAGTGTTTTGATTTGGATTGGTGCGATTTAGATCAAGAAAAGGAGATCAAAAAGCAAGAAGGCTGCGCTGCTGCGAAGAACGACTGCAGATCTTCAAAGGAGTTTTGAAGATCCTCCAGATCAGATCCAGATCTGATTTTGGAGGCGTGATAGAGAAGAAGAGGATCTCCAGATCCAGCCCGAGTGGATACCGGTAGAGGCCAGGCGCTTGCGTGGCTTGATCCAGAACCTTCCGCTGCAAACAGGATCATCAACAGGGTATAGGATTACCCTATTCAGGTAAATTGAATGTGATTTAATTTATCCTTTTCATTTAATTTTTATTAAATAAATAAGAATCAGATCTGAAGCATCCTGATCTGATACAGATCTAAGAGAAAAATTTTGAAATATATCTCTTGATCTGATCAGATCTGAACGAACCTGGTCAGGGAAATCAGGATTTTCCCTTCAAGTGGTATCAGAGCCATGGTTCTAAAAATAGTTTAGATCTGATTTTTAATTTTATTTTAATTAAAAATAACGTGATTTCAGATGTCACATGAGATGTGATCAGATCTGAAATCAGGAAAATTAAAATTAAATGATTTGGATCTAAGAACATGAAGATATGCATGACTAGTTCTAGTATAGAATAGTTCTTTAGAATAGTTTTGCATGTCTTTGATTTAATATGATTAAATCATATTTTAGATCTTCTTATTTACTGTTTTCTGTATATTATAAGTGTTATATAACATCTGATAAACAGCAAATAAAAATTATTTAATTTTAAATATCATATGAGATATGATAGATGCATGACTAGACTAGTTGTAGAATAGTTCTACATAATTGTCTAGATTAGAATTTATTTTGATTAGATCAATTTAAATCTAATTTTTCAGATTATTATATGATAATTTAGATCTGAAAACATGCATGATAATTGATACATGAGATGTATGCAAAATATGCCATGGTTAGATCTAAATTTGTATATGAGATATATGATATAGATCTATAACTGTTTTGTAGCATTGAATGTTTATTGCATGTTCCTGATTAAGGCGTTCCCCTTGGCCGTCCGGTCATAAGAACGAAGAAGGGTTTAAAGGCCCTCTCTTCCCATTCGATGGGGTGTTCTTATGATGTGTAGGGGTGCTGCGCGTTCCGTCTTAATCAGAAACCCAAAACTTACTTTCTGCAAAACACTAGATCCTGAAACCCTAGGATTTATTGTGCATATTTTGTTTATGAACCCTACTTAATTAAGAATTAAGTTTATGAAATATTAATTAGGTCTAAAATTGAGAATTTCAGATCTAAGACATATTCATAATACTGGGTTCGGGCTTGGGTAGCTCAATTAGGTCTAAGCGGTTGATCAAACCGAATCAAGAGTTGGTTAGATGGGATCAACAATGCTTAAATTGACCAGCCTAATAGGATTAAGTCAGGGTCAAGATCGAGTCACGATCAAGCAAGAACTATTAGGCTCAAGAGGTTAGAGTTTGGATTGTAGGCTAACCAATTGGTTCTGACTCAACAATTTGGTGTCTAAGGTAAGTTTGGCACAGACGACCGACTGGTTTTTAATTGGAAGCTACTCGACCTGAATGCGTTCTTGTACGAGTTAATGGCATATTCCTTCCACCGGTCTCACTTACCTGGCCATATCTGTTGACACAGTTCTGATCTGAGGTGGTCAATAATCCGAGCTGACCCATGCCACTAGGTTAGTCATAATTGTTATGACTAAGCCAAGTCTAGTTTAATGAGACCTGAATCAATTCTCCCTAAGAAAAGATTAAGTCCGAGGTCTTCCACCATTGTAGATGTGCGGGCCCTTCCCGGGGTTGATTGTTCTCGGCTGGATACAGTGGCTCAGTTGCACCGGGAAGACGCAACCATGTCTATTAGGCATTGGATGCTATGGGCTGGAGGATGAGTTGGGCTCAATATTCCGGATACGGTGAGAGACTCAATTAGGAACCCAGTCTATGCAAATGGTGGGTCTGACTTAACTAAGGAGTGGATCAATATTCCGGATACGGTGAGATTCATGAATTAGAGACCAAGTTTGGGTGCACCATGATTAGAGAATCATTGAACAAGAGTTGTTCACTCATTGGCTAACCCATCACCAATAACTGTTAGGTGAGGTGATGAGTCAGTTGGTGAGACCGCACCACCCACTAGAAATCATCAATCGCGGAGATTTTCGCATCTCTACAGAGGGAGTCTAGGGATCCGAGAAAATAGTGGGAGCTAATTTGTTTAAAAATAAAATCCCTAAACAAATTGGTCAAGTCAAAATTACAGTATCTAACTAGAATCTTTGACTCTCTACAGGAAAATGTCTGCGTCCAACCCACTGGCACGTATCCTAGACACACATAGACTGACTGGACCCAATTATAAAGATTGGCTCAGGAATTACAAAATTGTTTTGGGTTCCGAGAAGTTAACACATGTTTTGGACCAGGACCCTCCCACCTTACCAGCTCGTCCATCCACTGAACAGAGAGCGTCTCTGGAAAAATGGATTGACGAAGACAATAAGGCCAGATACTACATGTTGGGCTCGATGTCTGATGAGCTCCAGCGCCAACATGAAGATATCGGGACTGCTCGCCAAATGTTGGCTCACCTGCAGGAGATGTTTGGTGAACAGAGTCGCGCAGCCAAATATCAAGTCACGAAACGACTTTTTAAGGCTAAGATGCGTGATGGGCAGTCAGTCCAAGATCACTGTCTGACAATGATCAAGGACATGGAAGAGCTTGAGAAGCTCGGTGTGAAGTTGGACTTGGACTTGCAGAATGATATTATTCTGCAATCCTTGACTGATGCATATGGGCAATTCATCATGAATTACCACATGCATAAACTTCAGAATTCCTTGGCCGAGTTGATGAATATGCTGGTTACCGCTGAGCTTTCTATGAAAGGTTCTAAAGGCTCAGTTCTTGCTATGGAACGGATTTCTTCCAAAAGAAAGTCTTATGGAAAGAAAAAGAAGTCTGTGAAAAAGCAAAAGGTAGAAGGATCAAAGAAGAAGAAGGCAGAACCGAAGAAAAAGGTCGATGGCAAAGGAAAGTGTTTCCATTGCAACAGCGACGGCCATTGGAAGCGGAACTGCCCTACTTACCTGGCCACCCTAAAGAACAAGAAGGAAGGTCCTTCTGGAGGTATGCTCGTTATTGAGTCTAACCTTACGGTTTCTTCTGCATCCAGTTGGGTGCTTGACTCTGGATCTAGTGCTCACCTATGCACTTCTAAGCAGGGTCTTGAGGATAGCAGGAGGCTGAGGGATGGAGACATGATCCTACGCGTCGGTAATGGAGCAAGAGTTGCTGCAGTAGCCGTGGGAACATACCCTCTGCGATTACCATCTGGTTTAGACTTAGTTTAAAAAGACTGTTATTATGTGCCTGCAGCTAGCAGGAATTTGATTTCTGTTTCATGCTTAGACACAGAAGGTTATGTGATCACCTTCTATAAGGACCATTTAACATTCTTTTTGAAAGAAATAAAATTGTAAATGTTTCCTTATTAATGGTCTTTATCAGCTACATATTGATGTACCTGTTCTAACTATCGAGCAAAACGTGAATGCCAAACGACCTAGGGAATAGTCCAAGACAAAGATATCTATGGCACCTGAGATTAGGTCATATAGCAGAAGATAGGATC
>QRFJ01005504.1:20000-22555 GCA_006176705.1 Cocos nucifera | reverse complement strand
CCCAACCTTCCTCATCTCTTACCCCCCTCAATTAATACTTCAGTAAAGACTTTGTTATCCTCCCCCTTCTGTCTCCCTCTCTCTTACCTATAAGTTTGATATCAGAGATTCATTAAAGTTCTATGGTGAATAGCAGAAATAACCAAGGTTACACCAATGCAGGGACATGCAGTCTACATAGGAAGAAAGAGTTGTCAAGATATGGAGAAGAAATACATAAACATGTCATAGAGAGCAAGTTGAAGCCCTGACATATAGCTGAATACTACACCAATTCAAGAACCAAAGCAATAACAAAGCCAAAGAGGTAGTAATAATAACCCAGTGGAATTTCAAAATTGCTTTCACAATAACACATATCATGAGTAAAGTCAGCAAAAGCACTTAAAAACATATACCAACCATGGTTTAGATGATCGATCATTCTAGCTTGTCTGAATCAGAAGAGTTCTGATCCATCGAAAGGAAGTTTCGATGATGTCGATGATAGGAGATCATGACATATCCCATTACCATACAGAAACTGAACCTAACTGGGTCACACAAACAAGGGTTTGGATCTGGATTTCATATCCCATTACCATACAAAACTGAACCTAACTGGGTCACACAAACAAGGGTTTAGATCTGGATTTCATCAATTGGACTAATCCAGTTCAATTGATTTGAATTAGATTCAATTAGGTTCAAGAAAATCGTGCTAGCACACGATTGAACCTAACGTTCTCCTTTTTCTATCATTAAAAGTTGTCTCGACTGAGCCAAATATGTTTGTGCTCACTCAGGTACCTTTACTTAATCTGACTGAAACTTGTCCCAAATCAGAAAAGGATTGTCTTAATTTATGAGATAAATTTGAGACAACACCTACCATTTTCCGTCACCTGCTAATTCTTGTCCTTTGACTTTGGTCAAACATTGACCTTTGACCCTTGGGCATCTGCCCATGTGTCATGCACCCATAGAAGAGACTTATTGACCAAGTCCACCTGCCATTTGGCAAGCAGATGGAGGGCGCACGCCTAGGATGGCGTGCGCCCCATGTGGATAAACACTGAAGTCCCATACGGATGGAACTCAAGGTTGCTTCTTGGATTCAAACTAGATGACCCTTACCTATAGACTTTGACCAGTCTAAGGCATCATCTGAGGATGAATTTGTGGGGCTCTCATCAGATGATGTCATCCCACCAATCAGATTTAGATCTGATTGCACGAAGCAACGCAATTGGACGGGATGATGCAGCACTGCATGGCGCAACATGGTCTATAAATAAACCTGTCTGCGTCCAACTTTTTGTGAGTTTCTCTTAGCCCACGCCCCAAGACTGCCCCTCTCCCTCCACGCCATCTTCTGACCCTCTCTCTCCTCTCCACGCCCAAGGAAGTTGGGATTCAGTTTGGTGCGATCCAGGCAAGAAAAGGCTGACGAGAAAGCAAAAAGGCAGCCCTGCTACAAGAGACAGCAGCACATCTTCAAAAGAAGTTTTGAAGATCTTCAAAATCATATTTAGATCTGATTTTTGGAGAAAAGAAAAAGAAGGAAAAAATCTCCAGATCTAGTCCAAGTAGATACCGATAGAGGCCAGGCGCTTGCGTGGCTAGATCCAGAACCTCAGGCAATCAGCAGGATCATCAAAGGATAATCAGATTACCCAAATCAATATAACATTAATTTAGATTTAATTTAATTTAATTTTCTTATTTATCAGATCATAAAATCAGATCTGACACTGATTTGGATATAAGAGAAAATTTTTGAAATATGCCTCTTGATCCAATCAGATTTGAATGAACCTGATCCGAAAAATCTGATTTTTCCCCTCAAGAAAGTCTGCTAACTGATGTAACAGTGCAGTAACTTCCAGGTTCCTTGAAGTATATTAACTATTTCAGACTGTTGGGGAGTACAGGAGCAAGTGAGAAGTTATACACATACATTTTTCCATGTATTTATATAAAAGTATAGTGTGGTATTCTGAAAAATTCAATAAAACCAACCAGGTCATTGACAACAGTGCGTAATTCTCCACTAAATATAAACACTGATATACACAATTTTGATGAAATTTTTGCCCTTTATTTGAGTGGGGGTGCAGAGGATGAGGACTAATATGAATATGTCATTTTCCAATGGCACAGGCCTGCCATTCAGCATGTCTAATCTCTGAAGCACTTTCGTAAATTTATTCATCTGCAAAAGAAGAAAGTTATGCTCCTTCCAGATCCCTTTGCAATTATTCATATAAAAAAAACAATTGGTTCAAATGATCATTCTATCAAAAAAAAAAGACAAGTGCATGTTTTATTACATGTAAGTCCATAAACACTTCAGTGTTTCTATTTTCTAGGTTATCTTTCAAGTGTACTAATAAATCCTTCGGCGGTAAGGAATCAAATGCTAGAGAATTCATTTCTAATAGATACTGTTATTAAAAAATTCGATACCAGAGTCCCAGTTATTCCTCTTATTGGATCATTGTCTAAAGCTAAATTTTGTACCGTATCGGGGCATCCTATTAGTAAGCCGATCTGGACCAATTTATCAGATTGCG
>QRFJ01005504.1:12500-15000 GCA_006176705.1 Cocos nucifera | reverse complement strand
TATCTTCCAAAAGGGAAAAAGATTTCTGAGAGTTGTTTCATGGATCCGCAAGAGAGTACTTGGGTTCTCCCAATAAATAAAAAGTGTATCATGCCTGAATCTAACCGGAGTTCGCGGTGGTGGAGGAACCGGATCGGAAAAAAGAGGGATTCTAGTTGTAAGATATCTAATGAAACCGTAGCTGGAATTGAGATCTCATTCAAAGAGAAAGATAGCAAATATCTGGAGTTTCTTTTTTTATCCTATACGGATGATCCGATCCGCAAGGACCATGATTGGGAATTGTTTGATCGTCTTTCTCCGAGGAAGAAGCGAAACATAATCAACTTGAATTCGGGACAGCTATTCGAAATCTTAGGGAAAGACTTGATTTGTTATCTCATGTCTGCTTTTCGTGAAAAAAGACCAATTGAAGGGGAGGTTTTCTTCAAACAACAAGGAGCTGAGGCAACTATTCAATCAAATGATATTGAGCATGTTTCCCATCTCTTCTCGAGAAACAAGTGGGGTATTTCTTTGCAAAATTGTGCTCAATTTCATATGTGGCAATTCCGCCAAGATCTCTTCGTTAGTTGGGGGAAGAATCAGCACGAATCGGATTTTTTGAGGAACGTATCGAGAGAGAATTTGATTTGGTTAGACAATGTGTGGTTGGTAAACAAGGATCGGTTTTTTAGCAAGGTACGGAATGTATTGTCAAATATTCAATATGATTCCACAAGATCTATTTTCGTTCAAGTAAGGGATTCTAGCCAATTGAAAGGATCTTCTGATCAATCCATAGATCATTTCGATTCCATTAGAAATGAGGATTCGGAATATCACACATTGATCGATCAAACAGAGATTCAGCAACTAAAAGAAAGATCGATTCTTTTGGATCCTTCCTTTCTTCAAACGGAACGAACAGAGATAGAATCAGATCGATTCCCGAAATGCCTTTTTGGATCTTCCTCAATGTCCCGGCTATTCACGGAACGTGAGAAGCAGATGAATAATCATCTGCTTCCGGAAGAAATCGAAGAATTTCTTGGGAATCCTACAAGATCAATTCGTTCTTTTTTCTCTGACAGATGGTCAGAACTTCATCTGGGTTCGAATCCTACTGAGAGGTCCACTAGAGATCAGAAATTTTTGAAGAAAAAACAAGATGTTTCTTTTGTCCCTTCCAGGCGATCGGAAAATAAAGAAATGGTTGATATATTCAAGATAATTACGTATTTACAAAATACCGCCTCAATTCATCCTATTTCATCAGATCCGGGATGTGATATGGTTCCGAAGGATGAACCGGATATGGACAGTTCCAATAAGATTTCATTCTTGAAAAAAAATCCATTTTTTGATTTATTTCATCTATTCCATGACCGGAACAAAGGGGGATACACGTTACACCACGATTTTGAATCAGAAGAGAGATTTCAAGAAATGGCAGATCTATTCACTCTATCAATAACCGAGCCGGATCTGGTGTATCATAGGGGATTTGCCTTTTCTATTGATTCCTACGGGTTGGATCAAAAAAAATTCTTGAATGAGGTATTCAACTCCAGAGATGAATCGAAAAAGAAATCTTTATTGGTTCTACCTCCTCTTTTTTATGAAGAGAATGAATCTTTTTATCGAAGGATCAGAAAAAAATCGGTCCGGATCTACTGCGGGAATGATTTGGAAGATCCAAAACTAAAAACAGCGGTATTTGCTAGCAACAACATAATGGAGGCAGTCAATCAATATAGATTGATCCGAAATCTGATTCAAATCCAATATAGCACCTATGGGTACATAAGAAATGTATCGAATCGATTCTTTTTAATGAATAGATCCGATCGCAACTTCGAATATGGAATTCAAAGGGATCGAATAGGAAATGATACTCTGAATCATATAACTATAATGAAATATACGATCAACCAACATTTATCGAATTTGAAAAAGAGTCAGAAGAAATGGTTTGATCCTCTTATTTCTCGAACCGAGAGATCCATGAATCGGGATCCTGATGCATATAGATACAAATGTTCCAATGGGAGCAAGAATTTCCAGGAACATTTGGAACATTTCGTTTCTGAACAGAAGAACCGTTTTCAAGTAGTGTTCAATCGATTACGTATTAATCAATATTCGATTGATTGGTCCGAGGCTATCGACAAACAAGATTTGTCTAAGTCACTTCGTTTCTTTTTGTCCAAGTCACTTCTCTTTTTGTCCAAGTCACTTCCCCTTTTCTTTGTGAGTATCGGGAATATCCCCATTCATAGGTCCGAGATCCACATCTATGAATTGAAAGGTCCGAATGATCAACTCTGCAATCAGTTGTTAGAATCAATAGGTGTTCAAATCGTTCATTTGAATAAATTGAAACCCTTTTTATTTTTATTGGATGATCATGATACTTCCCAAAGACCGAAATTCTTGATCAATGGAGGAACAATATTACCATTTTTGTTCAAAAAGATACCAAAGTGGATGATTGACTCATTCCATACTAGAAATAATC
>QRFJ01005503.1:0-33917 GCA_006176705.1 Cocos nucifera | reverse complement strand
CATAAAGTAGAAAAAAATAGATCAAAAAATTGTTTAAGGTTCTTCAATCAGATCAAGGAGGGGAATACCTTAGTAGAGAATTTTCAGACTATCTCAAGAAACATGGTATAGTCTCACAGTGGACTTCATCTGGAATGCCTCAACTTAACGAGATTTCAAAATAAAGAAATTAGACTTTATCAGATATGGTCCGTTCCATGATGAGCTTTATAGACCTTCCCATCTATATTTAGGGATATAGTTGAAGGGAAATCCTGATTTCCCGGTCCAGGTTCGTTCAGATCTGATCAGATTAAGAGATATATTTGAAAAAAAAATTTCTTTGATCTATATCAGATCTGGAATATTTTAGATCTAATTCTTATTATTTTAATAAATAAAATAAATAAGAATAAATTAAATCAAATTTAATTTACCTGATTTGGGTAATCCTATTACCCTGTTGATGATCCTGTATGCAGCGGAAGGTTCTGGATCTAGCCATGCAAACGCCTGGCCTCTACCGGTATCCACTCAGGCTGGATCTGAAGATTCTCTTCTTCTCTCTCACATCTCCAAAAATTAGATCTAGATCTGATCTGGAGGATCTTCAAAAACTCCTTTTGAAGATCAGCAGTCGTCCTTTGCAGCGGCGCAGCCTTATTGCTTTTGATCGCCTTTCTTTGATCTGGATCGCACCAACCAAAATCCAAAACCCTTTTGGATGTGGAGAGGACAAGGAGAAGGAGGTTTGGCATGGAGGAAGAGGGGAGAGGCAGCCTTGGGCATGGGGAATTATGATTCTCAATCATATCATGTTGTTATAATCTGAGTTGGGCATAGGGTCTTATTTGTAGACTAACTGTGATCCAACTCCTCTTCTTCCCAACCAATCACAACCCTTTATGAAATCAGATCTAAATCTGATTGGTGGGAATAGAGTCCCCTGGATTCCTCCTTAGAGGATGCCTAAGACCAGTCAAACTAGATTCTTAGAAGAACTCTAATTGGAATCCAAAAGGGAGGTGGAGTCCTTGTCCAACAAGGACTCCTAGGTGCCTCCAACTTGGGTGCACGCCTAGGGTGGCGTGCGCCCTCCTCCTTGCTAGGTTCTGATAGGGGGACAGGCCCCCACCAGCTCTCCAATAGGAGCATGACATGTGGTCAAAAGTTAAAGTGTCAATGGTCAATGTTTGACCAGTCAAAGGTAGACTTTTGACCAAAGTCAATGAACAAGAAATGGCAGGTGACCAAAAATGGCAGGTAATGTCTTACAAAATAAGACAACCTATTCTGACTTGCACAACCTCCAGTCAGACCATATGAAGGCCTCTGATTGAGCACAAACTTCTTTGGCTCAGACAGGACAACTTATTTATGATAGCAAAAGAAAAACGTTAGGTTCAATCGAGTGCTAGGACGATTTTCTTGAACCTAATTGAATCTCATTCAGATCAATTGAACTAGATTAGTTCAATTGATGATCACCAGATTCAAACCCTTATTTGTGTGACCTAGTTAGGTTCAATTCTGTATGGTAATGGGATATGTCATGATCTCTATCATCGACATCATCGAAACTCCTTTCGATGGATCAGAACTCTTCTGAGTCGATCAACTAGAATGATTGATCATCTAAATCATTCTAATTGCTCCCAAAATCCCCCAGTGACACCTAGCAGTATATGGTGGCAACCCATCAGGGTTGAATGTGAACCTCTTGGTGCAGCTACCTGTGTGATTCAGTCCTTCTATCTTGAGTCCCAATCAGATTAGGGTTAAGGTAAACTCATCAAACCCTAGTTTCTATCATATGATGTAATCATTCGATTCGAGTCCAATGTGAAAATCTAAATAGAAACTCTTTCTATTATTTCACTCTGCCATGGCCATGGGCTTCTAGACTTGATTCTCATGATTATCATAGGGCTGCTCCTCTACCACCGAGGTAGATAGATTCCATCTTGATGCCATCCAGTTCCTACAATGAACATGCTATAGCCAACATATACCTCAGGGTTCCATATGGCTAGAAGACCGAGTAATGGTGTAGTCAAACTATAACACCCTCAAGGTGAACTGCCGATGCACCTCAAGTCAAAGAACTCGACACACTACTGCAGCATCGAGTCAGTCATTGACGAGAAGGTAGACTCCCTAATGACTACTCGAGGTGGTCACGCTCAGTGTCCTCGTTCTCTAACGAGTATCTGTACTCTCGTCCCGGTATTTTCACATCGTAGACTCAAGACTCATCTACTAAAGAGAAGTGATTGTACACCAACCTTCCGGATCAATCACCATCCTCGTGATCATCCTATGGTCAGGAGCAATTTATGAGTTAATAATGATTATTTATGTCTTAAATTTTTAACTCTTGAAAATATGAATTATCATTGCCATTAACTCAAAGGATGTATCACAGACACTAAATACACATATGTGATAGAAAATAACCCATTTATTGATTTTAGTCAAAATTATAATTTTGCCCCTAGAAGTGTATTACAAGTGTCATCTAGGGCACATATATCTAACAATCCCCCACTTGTCCTAAAGCCAATTGGCTTCAAGTCTAAGTCCCATCTTCTCAAGGTGGGCTTTGATCTTCTGCTGGCCCAACAGCTTTGTAAGTGGGTCTACCACATTATCTGTGGAGTTGACTCTTTTGACCTCGACGTAACCCTTCTCGAGGTAATCGTGGATGAGATGGTATCGCCATTTGCTTGGAACTCTTCCAGCTGATAGCACCACCATTGTACATAAACAGACTGCCAAGTGTCGACTTTCGATCATCTATATCATACATGAAATCTGAGTTTGTGTATCCCTGAACTTGGAGTTCTCAATTACCAAAGACCAACATTGTATCTTTAGTTCTTCTCAAGTACTTAAGGATACATTTCACAGAAGTCCAGTGTTCTTCATCTGGATTTGACTGATATCTGCTTGTGACACTCACAGCATGGGCTATATTAGGTCGTGTACATAGCATGGCATACATGAGGCTCCCTATTGCAGAAGCATAAGGGATCTTGCTCATGCGTTCTATTTCCTCAGGTGTGCTAGGGCACATCTTCTTGGAAAGATGAATACCATGTCTGAAGGGTATTAATCCCCTCTTAGAGTTTTCCATACTAAACCTCTTTAGTACTTCCTCTATGTACATCTTCTATGAAAGTCCTAGCATCCATTCGGTCTATCCCTATAGACCTTAATTCCTAGAATAAAGGATGCTTCACCTAGGTCATTCATGGAGAATTCCTTGGACAACCATATTTTGAACTATCGTCAACATGGGATATCATTCCCACAAGTGGATGTCATCCACGTACATACGAAGAGACAACAGCGCTCCCACTGATCTTTTTGAAAAATACATGGTTCCTCTTCATTTTTTTATTGAAACCAAACTTTTTGATCACATATTAAAAACACGTGTTCACAGCTCTGAGATGCTTGCTTAAGTCCATATATGGACCTTTGCAGCTTGCAAACCTTGTGATCAGTAATCACTGGAGTGAAACTAATGGCTGTTCCATATAGAGTCTCCTCAAGATATCCATTTAGGACTATCGTTTTACGTCCATTTACCATATTTCATAATTGAAAAGTAGGCTACAAACGGCAGCAATGTGCGGATGGATTTTAGCATAGCCATTGGGAAAAGGTATCCTGATAGTCAATGCCTTCGGCGTTGACTATACCTTTTGCACTAGTCTAGCCTTGAATTCTCCACATTCCATCTGCACCAATCTTTCCTCTTGAAGATCCATTTACATCCAATAGGTACTATACCTTCTGGTGATTCCACAAAGGTCCAGACCTTGGTTTGAGTGCATCGAGTCCAATTTTTGACTGCATTGCCTTCTAGCCATTTCTCGGAGTCGATATCTAATATCGCCCTCATTGTAGGTTTTGGGATCATCACCATGAGCACCATTACCTACGAGGAATATTTCCTCTACTTTCTCTAAAATAATACCTAATATCCTCAGGGGATGGGAAACTCTTTCCGATCTACGAGGTGGAGGAGGTAGTGTTCTTATTGGGCTCAAACTGATTTGGGGTTCCAATTGGTCCTTAGCTCGTTTCACTTGTGAGACTTTCTCATCAACTTGATCTATTTTCCAATGCCGCTATCTTGATATAAATTTATTTTTTCAAAAAAAGATGGCATGGTTGACTCACAATCACATTGTGGTCTTCTAGAATGTAGAAATAGTATCCTAGTGACTCTTTAGGATATCCTATGAATCAAGTTCTAAAGGACCTAAACTCTAACTTGTCCGCTGTTGTCTTTGGACGTGAGCTGGACAACACCCAAATTCTGAGATGACTCAGACTTGGTTTCTTACCGTGCCATATCTCATACGGGTGTGGTAGGAACGGTTAGAGAACCCTAATTCAGTAGATAGATTGAAGTTAACAATGAGTGTCCCCAAAGGAAATCAGGGAGTCTGTGAAGCTCATCATGATCGAACAATATCCAATAGATCTGATTTCTCCGTTCTGAATCCCATTGAGTTGAGGTGTTCCTGGTGGAGTCCATTGAGAGACTATGCCATTTTTCTTTAGATAGTCTAGAAATTTTCAGCTAAGGTATTCACCTTCTCGATCTGATCGAAGAACCTTAATGGGTTTTCCTGTTTATTTTTCTACTTCATGTCTAATTCTTTGAACTTTTCAAAAGCTTCAAGACTTGTGTTTCATAAGATACACATACCCATACCTAGACAGATCATCGGTAAAGGTAATGAAGTAGACAAAATTGCCTCTAGTCGGCACATCAAATGGGCCTCACACATCAGTATGTACTAGGGCAAGGAGATCTGTGGCCCTTTCCCCGTGTCCTACAAAAGGGAGTTTAGTCATTTTCCCCTAAAGACAAGATTCACAAGTTTGATATGACTCGGAAGTCAACGAACTCAATAGCCCATTTTTCTCTAATTTGTTGATCCTATCTTCTGCTATATGACCTAGTCTCAAGTGCCATAGATATCTATCGTTTAGACCATCCCTAGGTCGTTTGGCATTCACGTTTTGCTCGATAGTTAAAATAGGTACATCAATATGTAGCTGATAAAGACCATTAATAGGAAAACCATTTGCAATTTTATTTCTTTCATAAAGAATGTTACAATGGTCCTTAAAGAAGGTGATCACATAACCTTCTTGTGCTAAGCATGAAATAGAAATCAAATTCCTGCTAGCTGCAGGCACAAAATAACAAGTCTTCAAAACTAAGTCTAAACCAAATGATAATCGAGAGAGGTTATGTCCCACGCTACTGTAGCAACTTTTTGCTCCATTACTGACACGTTGGATCATGTCTCCATCCCTCAGCCTCCTGCTATCCTCAAGACCCTGCATCGAATGCACAGATGAGCACTAGAACTAGAGTCAAGCACCCAACGGATGTAGAGAAACCGTAAGGTTAGACTCAATAACGAGCATACCTCCAGATAGGACCTTCCTTCTTATTCTTCAGAGTGGCTTAGGTAAGTAGGGCAGTTCCGCTTCCAATGGCTGTCGCTGTTACAATGGAAACACTTTTCTTTGACATCGGCCTTCTTCTTCGGCTCTACCTTCTTCTTCTTTGATCCTTCCACCTTTTGCTTTTTCACAGACTTCTTTTTCTTTCCAGAAGACTTTCTTTTAGAAGAAGTTCGTTCCATAGCAAAACTGAGCCTTAGACACCTTTCATGAAAACTCAGCAATAACCAACATATTCATTAATTCGGCCAAGGAAATTCTGAAGTTTATGCATGTGTAATTCATGATGAATTGCCCATATGCATGCAGTCAAGGATTGCAGAATAATATCGTTCTACAGTCCAAGTCTAACTTCACACCGAGCTTCTCAAGCTCTTCCATGTCCTTGATCATTGTCAGACAGTGATCTTGGACTGACTGCCCATGCACGCATCTTAGCCTTAAAAAGTCATTTCGTGACTTGATATTTGGCTGCGCGACTCTGTTCACCAACATCTCCTGCATGGAGCCAACATTTGGTGAGAGTCCCGATATCTCATGTTGGCACCTGGGCTCATCAGACATCGAGACCCAACATATAATATCTGCCTTATTATCTCATCTTCCATTTTTCCAGATACGCTCTCTGTTCAATAGATGGATGGGCTGGTATGTGGGAGGTCTGGTCCAAACACATGGGTTAACTTCTCAGAACCCAAACAATTTTGTAGTTACCTGAGCCAATCTTTATAATTGGGTCCGGTCAGTCTATGTGTGTCCAGGATACCTCTGAATTTTTTAAATTTTTTGAAGGCCTCAGACTTGGGACGCATAAGGTATATATATCCATATTGAGAAAAATTATTAGTAAAGATAATGAAGTGGAGAAAACCTCCTCTAACCGGCACATCAAATGGGCCACAAACATTTGAATGTACCAGGGCAAGTAACATCGTGGCCCTTTTCTATGTCCAACAAAGGATAGCTTGATCATTTTTTCTTAAAGGCATGATTCACAGATTTGATATAACTCAAAAGTCAGCATACTTAATAATCTATTTTTTTTAATTTATTAATTCTATCTTCTCCAATGTGACCTAGCCATAGGTGCCACATGTACTTTTTGTTTATACTATCTTTAGGTTGTTTAGATCCTATGACATTCATATTTTGCTCGACATAATTAACAAAAATATCTACACGTAACTGAAAGAGACCATTAATAAGGAAACCACTATCAACTTTATTATTTTCAAAATAAATATTACAGTGGTTCTTATAAAAACTAATTACATAATTATCTTGCATCAAGCAAGACATAGAAATTAGATTCTTACTCCTAATAGGTACAAAATAATAGTCCCTAAGAATTAAAATGCTCCCAGATGGTAGTCGCAAAGGGTATATTCCCACGACCATAATAGCAACCTTTGCTCCATTCTCGATGTGTATGATCATATCTCCATCCCTCAGCCTCTTACTATCCTTAGGATCCTACAAAGAAGTACATAAATGAGCACTAGATCTAGAGTTAAGCACCCAAATGGATGCAGAAGAAATCATTAGGTTCATTCTATGATGAGCATACCTTTAGAAGGTTCACCTTCCCTCCTATTCTTCAGAGTCGCCAGGCAAGCAGGGTAGTTCTACTTCCAATGGCTATCAGGGTTGCAGTGAAAATACTTTTCCTTCTCGATGGTCTTCTTCTTTGGTTCTACCTTCTTCTCCTTCTTCTTCTCCTATACTTTCTATATCGATGCAAACTTTTTTTTCTTCTCAAAAGACTTTTTTTAGAAGAAGTCTGCTCAACAGCAAGTACAGAGTCCCTTGAACTCTTCAATGTTCCCTTAGTAGTGACTGGCATGTTCATAAGCTCGGCCAAGGTGCATTGAATTTTATTCATATGAAAGTTTACAATAAATTACCCATATGAACAATCAAGAACTGTAGAATGAGATCAATCTGCAAATCCTTATCCATGGACATGCCGAGTTTATCAAGCTTTTCAAGGTCCCTGATCATTATCAAATAATGATCGTGGACCGACTGCCCATCATGCATTTGCATTTTGAAGAGTCGCCTGGATACTTCGTGTGAGCTGCATGACTCTACTCACCATATAACTCTTGTAGGTGAGCCAACATATGCCCGACAGTCCTTATGTCCTCATGTTGGCATTGCAATTCATTAGACATCGATACCACCATGTAGTACCTAACCTCATTATCATCGTTTAACCACTTATCGTGAGACACTCTTTGATTAGTGGTCGGATGGACTAGAAGAGGGGGAAGGTCCTGGTCAAGAACATAGGTTAATTTTTTGGAACTCAAAACTATTTTCAAGTTTCAAAGCCAATCCTTGAAATTTGATCCTATCAACCTATTGGTCTCTAGGGTTTTGGCTAGGGGATTTAAAGAGACATGATTCCTATAGAGAGTCAAAGTTTTTAGTTAGATTTTGTATTTGACTTAATCAATTTATTTTAAAAATTTTATTAAAAAATAAATTTAAATTTTTATAAATTTTTTGGATCTCTACATTCCCATAGAAGAGATGCAAAAATCTTCATGATCAAAGATTTCTAGTAGGTGTTGCAGTCCCATGGATTGGCTCACCATCTCATCTAATAGTTATTGGTGATAAGTTAGCCAATGAGTGGACAACTTTTATCCAATATTTTTCTAAACATGTTGTAGCCAACTTTGATCTCTAATTCATAAAGCTCACCATGTCTGAAATATTGCTTCACTCAGTTTTAGTCAGATCCACCGTTTGCATGAAATGGAGTCATGATCGGGACCCTCAGCATATCTAGAACTTTGAGCCCAATCCTTTCTCGATCCCGTGGCATCTTATGTCTAATAGTATGACTGCATCTTTCTGATGCAATTGAACCACTGTATCCAGCCAAGAATAATCAACCCCGAAAAGAGCCCATATAACTACAACGATGGAAGACCGCATGATTTAATATTTTATATGAAAGTTTAATTTAGATCTCATCCTTAATTAGTTATAACTGTTATGACTAACCTAGTGGCATGGGCTAGCTTGAATTATTGACAATCCAATAATAAGTTGAATCGATCTAATTGGCCAAATAAATGAGATCAGTGGGAAGGATATGCCATTAACTCATCGTAGACTCTATCTAGATGAGTACTCTCAATTAATAACCATTGATCATATCTGCCAGACTTACCTTAGACACTAATTTATCAATTTAGAATTGATTAGGTTTGCCTACAATCCAAGGTCGAATCATTAAGCCAAATTAGGTCTTAAGATATTCGATAACATATGGCTATTAATCGATCTTGACCAACTTATAACTATTTGTGCTGGTCATAAAGCACTCTTGATCCCATCCTAACCAACACTTGATTTGGTTTGATCAACCACTCATGCTAGACCCAATCAAGCTATCCACACCCTGAACCCATATTTTATGAAATTGTCTTGATCTTTTAATTGATAATTTTTAAATCTGATCAATTTTATATCTTGATAGTTTAATTAAGTGTAACAAGGGTTCATGTTTAGTTATTTTAAATCTAAACATCATTCAAAGAATGAAAAATAGATCCTAATATTTTTGGATCTAGGGTTTAGCAGAAAGTAAGTTTATCTTTTCACTATTCTTCTTCATAAGGACCATCACAAGCGGCATCCCTACATACCATAAGAGCATCCCATCGAATGGGTAGAGAGGGCCTTAAAACCCTTCTTTTTCTTATGACTGGATGGCCATGGTGACTACCCCATTCTGAATACTTTACTACTAAGATATATATCTAGATCTACATTACACATATATCTTATATATGAAAAATAGATCTAATCATGCTTTGATTACATACATCTTATGTAATTTGAAAACACATCTCATGTATTTTTAATCTAATGCTAATTTTTGATCTTATCAAAACTGCAATCTAGATCTATGAATCAACAACCTGGCTTTGATATCAGTTTAAGGAATGAATCATCTAGCCGAATCGGATTGGATCAGATATAGCGGAATTCAAAAATTTTTAGATCCGATCCAGCTATTGGTTCATAGAGCTAAATAGATAAAATCATAAATAAGCATCTATCCAAAGGATGATCACATCACCTTATGCAGGTAGATGATCTCTGCAGTCTGATAATAAAAATAGATCAAGGCTGCTATTGAGCCGCGCACGTGCATGGCCTCTATAGGTATCCACTCGAGCATGGATCTGGATGTCTTTTCTGGCTTTGATCTATCTTCAACAAGTTAGATCTAGATCTTCTAGATCTACCTTGGATCTAATCATTGGTAGCAACTAGATCTTCGCTCGATCAATTCTCCTTCTTCTTCTTGTGTAGACAGCATCCGATCCTTCGAGTACTTTTATCAACCCAACTCCTTTAGACGTGAGAAAGCGAGAGAAGAAGTAGAGAGAAGAGAAAGATATGGAAGAGATTTGGTAGGGCTCTCGCAATTTCTAAAACTGTGTTACTAAACAGTTTAGTAGGTTCCTATTTATAGAAATAGGAAACTAAGAGTCCTTGGGCTTTAAGTCATTAACTGGATCAAAGACTTAAAGCAGAAGGACACCAAGAAGGTATCTAGTGCCCCCTTCCTTTATCTCATGTAGTTTTGTTGAACAAAACCCACTAGGGGTGTGCACCACCTTATCTAGATAAGAGTGGTTTGGCACCCCTTAAACTCCTCCTTGGTTGAAGTTTAAATCAAAAACAACTCCAACAAAACAACCTCTCTTATCCTTTTCCATAAGGGTGCATGCTAGGAAGAAGTCAAGAGGGCGTCCGCCCTCTCTTATTCTCTCTTTTAGAAGTGCACTCCCCTAGAGAAAATCTAGAGGGCATCCATCCCTTTCTTTTGTGCACAAAAAAAAGGAAATAGAAAGGGGGGCAGCCCATACTTGGCACCCCCTTAATCTTATCCAATGAGAAGTCCTAAGGTATACCAACTCTTGGTGTCCCTATGAGCCAAATCCAATTTGGTTAAATCCAATCCAATAAGAAACCCAATGCAAAAGAAATTATGTTCAATCATGTGCTAGCATAATTGCCTTGAACCTAATAGGATCAAATTCTAACCCAATCAAACTATATGAATCCAATTGAAACATCTAGAATCAAAACCCTTCATTGTGTGACCCCATAGGTGTTGCCCTGAGGTTGCAACCCAAGAGGAAGGGGGGAGTGAATTTGATTCTTATAAAATTTTAACCAAATTTACTTTCTAAACAAATATGTGCTTTAATTTAAGGAAGATAGAAAGTTTGTAAGGTGAAGGCTTTAAGCTACAGTGGAAGTAAAATAATATATGTAAACTAAGAATATAAACAATGCAAATCAAAAATAATAGCAAAGTAAAGAAAGTAAGAAAAGCAAAAAGTAAAGTAACAAGACAAACACATAAAGTTTTATAGTGGTTCAGTGCAACCCACACCTACATCCACTCTCCAAGCTTTCCTTGCAATTTTCACCATAATCCACCCTTGATTATAGTGTGTTTGTTTTTTTAGGCTCACAAACAAATCTAGTTGGTTTTCATAGGAGCACCAATCAAAATCTTATAATGTTAGTTTTTTGGATTTACTAACAATCCAGTTGGTTTTCTAGGCTCACCAACCGAAACCTAACAAGTCAATTACGGGCTTGGACAGGCCTAATCCCCAAGTTTCTTTCTCTCAAAGAAACTTGTAAAGAAACAAAAATACGATTACAAAATTTCAGCATAAGGATAAAAATAGAATTTTAAACTCTTTGAAAACCCTAGGAAGAAGCTGCTGATGTGCTCGATTGAGGCTTAGCTTTTCTTCAATTTATACTTGAGAGAATGTAGAAGATGTTGGAGAAGGTTGCTTTGAAGGCTCGCTGAAATCTGTGTGCAACTTTTCTCTCTTTTTTCTTTTCTTTGGATTTTCAATATTCCTCACCAAAACTAAAAAGTTCTCTCTTTAAATTCATTAATCTTACTTTTCAATTGATTCTCCACCTTTAAATATCTTCAAAGATGGTTGGAGAGAGAGTTCTAGTTATTGGAAGCTATGAAATAGTCATTGGAGTGGAGAAATAGCCATTGGAAGGGTTGCAGAAAAATCTCGTTGAAAGTTGTTACACATTTGGAGAGGTCTCGATTTTTCTGGAAGAACTCTCGATTTTACAGCAAGAGCTCTCATGAATTTTCAAGACATCTCGATCTCAGAATACATAAATTAGGTTTCTATTTTCTAAAATTGAGAGGTCTCGAGCTATTTTTCAGATGTCTCGAGCCTGTGCCAAGGTAATGTGCAGGTGTGCCAAACAGTTTGGAGAAGTCTCCAAATTTTCTAGAGAAGTCTCCAAAATTTTTGGCTTCAGTTTTCTTCAACATTTGACCTTCCAAACCTGAGTTTCTTGGCCCCAAATTCTTCTAAAATATAATTGCTTTTTTCAATTTTATTTTTTCTTCTTCCAATCTTACTTTCTTCATACCAAGCCATCCAAATATGTGTGAATTTATTTTTTTAAGCATTTTGGCATGATATCTTGAGAGGATTTATTCTTGAGATAAATTATTTATTTTGGATACTTGAAAAATCCTACACATTCTTGAAATACATGATTAGATAGATAATATATTTAAAATTTTGCAATCATCAAAATCAATCATGGGGTCAATAATCTTCCCTTTTTTGATGATGGCAAAACTTTGAGTATATGCTAAAGAAACTAATATAAATCAAGATAAAAATAATGAATTAAACTTCATGAAAGAATTCTTAATGAGCCTTTCAATTTATTGCACATCATTAGAACATACATATTTCATATACTCAACATACTTCTCCCCCCTTTTGACAATATTAAAAAGCTCATGGGAAGAAACAAGAAGTCATCAAAATCAACATCAAAGTATTAAATTAAGAGATATATTAAATTCATGAAATTAATTTAAATGAATCATCTCTCTTTTAAAAATTTATTCTTTAACTCAAAATAAGTTTTAAATATTTATTTTAATTTCAAAAATTAGCTTGAATTTAAATATCATATGCTCTCCCTCTTTTTGAATGAATATGACCTTTAATCAGATTTCTAAATATGCACTTTTAAGATTTAAGAGGAATAAAGCTTTTCAAAAGATTTGAACATAAAATCAAGCATAACATTTAACTCAATATTCAATCTTTTATTTTCTTAAAAAATTTTAATCAATTAAGTTTAACAAAGATATGTATCAGAGATGTATCGAGCGAAGTAAAATAAATAATATCAAAGCAAAAGATAGTCATATTTTCAAATTTATTATTTTAAGTAAAATTTACTTTAATACAAATAATTCATAAGAATGTTGGAATGCATACTAGAGATTTAGTATCAAATTCAAATTTTTAAATAAGTTTTAATATCAAGTTTAAAAATTTATTTCTTGGAGTAAAAATATGTTTTAAATTCAATTTCACTCCAAATAGTTATCAAAAATAATATGGCAATCAAATTATATATGTCAAATTGAATAAATACTTGAAATCTTAATTTAAAAAGATCATAAAAAAATTTATTGAGAATTTAAGATCAAAATTTATTTATCTCAAAATAAATTAAACAAATCAAGATAAAAGGCATTTCACTTCTTATTTTGGAGATACTAAGATATCATTTTTTTAATATTTCAATAATATTATCTCTCTTTATTTTTCATAATTATAGCTAGATTATTTTATCTTTCAACTTTTCTCCTTCTTTTTTTTCAAATCAAGTATATTTAACAAGAATTTAATCGTAAAACTCAAATTTTCTAAATTTGAAAGGCATTTTTAATTTTAAAGCCTTTTTCAATTAAATGATCAATTTTTCTTTAATATTTTCTCTCCCTTACTTTTGCAAATAAAGCCATGTTAAAAATTAAAAATTAAATAAAATTCAAAAGTATAAATTTTAATGATATCAAATTTTTGAAAATCAAACTAGATAGTCATTTTTTTGAAAGATTTTCTTGATACCAATTAAATTAAAATTTAGATTAAATCATGATTTTCTTGATAGTTCAATATCACTTAAAGATCAATTCGTAAATTTAGCTTGATGCCAATGATTTTAATTTTGAATTGATAAAGATGAATTGATTCAAATCAAATAATTTTGAGAATTTAAAATAATAAATCAATTTGAATTGATATAAAAAAATTAGTTAAGGCAAATCATAAAAAAAATTTAATTATTTTTCACAAAGATCATCTCTTCCTTTTTTGAAGAAATATCAAGCAATTAGGTTCAAAAAAGATATATATTTTTGAGTTTGTCTCAAATGATATCATATTAAAAATATAGTTGTGCAAAACTAGATTTGAAACAAAGATATTTTTTTCATTTTGTCAAAAGATAAATCAATCAAGTACATGATAAATAGTAAGTTGTTTGATATCAATTAATTAAAACTGAAATTTTTTTAAATATTTATCTTTAAAGATAAATGATAGCTTTCTTAAAATATTTTGTTAGATATCAACTTCAAAAGATTCAAGAAGAGTATTTTTCAAATTCAATCTTCAAAATCATTCAATCAAAACAAAGTATGAATGGCCATTAATAAATTCTCTTTTAAGTTAAAAGAAATCAAATCGATGGTCAACAAAAATATTCAAGTAAATTTAGGGATTAAAAAAAAAAAATCAATTAGGGGGTTCCAATAATCAAATACAATAAGATCAAATCAAGGAAAAACTAGATAATGGTTCTATGGAATTTGGTTCAACTAGAAAATTTTAAATTCTTAGAGATAAACTGAAGATACAATGCATATCAACATATCAAGCACTTGATTTTTATAATTGAAAGTCTTATCTTCAAGTACTTATTTCATGCAAAATTTTAGAAGGATTTAGATAATTTAGTATCTTATGGAGGGAATGTTAAAAATTAGTTTCTCTTATAGATTTAGCAATTAAAACATTCATATCCAATTTAGCTTTTATTGATTCAAGTTTCTTAAATATATAATTGATAAAGAAAAGTTAAGATATCATGCAAAATTTTAAGATAAATTAATTTCATATTGATTCAAAACATTATACTTATAGAAGTGCACATTAATTTAAAAATCAAAGTTTTCAAATCATTTCTAACATCAAAAAATCACTCATACTAATCTTACCAAAACATGAAAAGTATTTCAAGCAAGTGAATATGATATGAAACCATATTGATAGACTATTAAAATTAATAGAATCAATCAAACAAACATTGATGGTATGATACTAGAAAAGTTTAGATTTTATCCAATAGCATCATCCATCCATTTTCATTTCCAAGGCATCCATCAAAAGAATTTTTCTTCTTTAGTTTCATTGGATCCTTGGTATACCGACAAAATTATTTTATAAATTTTGGTACCCAAGCCATCTTGGATTCATTGAGGTTAGAGCACATGGTTTCTTTTGGAATCTAAATTTGTTTGATTAAAGTTTGGTCAATTCTTTTGGTATTGCATTCTAAAATTTTATGACCAATTTGATTACATTTAAAATACTTAATAGTATAAACTTTAGTTGAAGCTCTTGTGATAGTATTTTTAGGATTTTGTTATTTTCTTAAAATATTAAAATTAGTTTCTATTTTATTGAAAACAACTCCATTAGTTCTTGCCATAGATTGGAGATTTTGAAAGCTAATGGTATACTCTTCAGTAACAAATTTCAAAGCTTCAATTACTCTTCTTAATATTTTATTTTCTTCCAAGAGCTCTTTCTTTTCATTTAAAAGATTTTTATTTTCTTTTAGAAAGAATCTTAAAATATCAATTTTCTTTTTAAGCTCAACATTTTCTTCAACTGAAGAATTTTTAGATTTAATCCATTCTTCTTTTTTATTTAATAATTTATTCTTTTCATTAGCTGAAAGAAGATTAGACATTTTGATTTCTTTGTTTTTCAGCCTTAGTTTTTTGAATTCATACATTAAGTCATTAAAGGCTTCAAATAATTCATCAAATGTAAACTCGAAGAAGTTTTCAGATTTTACCTCATCCTCAATAGCCATGAGGCAAAGATTTTTCACTTTCTTTTTCTTATCCAAGCTTGAAGTATCACTATCTTTTCAAATTCCTAGCATAGCTCTTTTCTTGATCTTTTTGGGATAATTTTTGAATAGAGGGCAATCCAGCTTGTAGTGTCTCCTTTTGTTGCAATTATAGCAAGTGATACTCTTTCTTTTTTTCTTTTCTTCCTTTTCTTTTATTTTCATACTTTCCTTTATGAGGAACTTCTTTAATTTTCTTGAGAAAAATCTCATATCCTCATCATCATCTTCACTCTTCCTCCAACTCATCACTTTCCTCAAATTTAGCTATGGATTTGAAAGCAATGGTCTTCATCATAGACTCCTCTTCTTTCTTCTTTTGAGCCATGTTCAACTCATGTGTCATGAGTGAACCAATTAACTCTTCTAGGGATAGCTTGGTGAGATCCTTAGCTTCTTAAATTAGTGTCACCTTTGCTTCTCATTCTTTTGGCAAAGACCTCAACACCTTGCAAACAAGATCATAGTTAGAGTAGGTATTGCCAAGACCATTTAGAACATTAATAATATCAGTGAATTTAGAAAATATTTTAGAAATAGACTCATGTTTATCCATTTTAAATATTTCATATTTATGAATAAGCAAATTAATTTTGGACTCCTTAACTTGGCTTGTTCCTTCATGAGTTACTTCTAATTTTTCTTAAATTTTTTTAGCTGACGTACATGTAGATATTCTATTAAATTCATGTACATCAATAGAGTAATAAAGAACATTGATGGCTCTATCATTTAATTAAACCATCTTCTTATCAAATTTATCCCAATCCATTTCTAGTTTGGGAATAGACATACCATTAATTTTAATTATAGATGTGTGTGGTCCTCTAGTTATAGTACCCCACAAATTATAATCTAGGGTTTGTTTTTATTTTAATTTTTTAAAAAGAATAATTTATTTCATCAAAAAATGGTGGGCTAGAAGTGGATTGTCCCTCAACAAATGAAACACCACTTGGGGTTGCCATTGATCTTTCGCTCTATGACTATTAGGTCAACAAACAAAAGAGCATCCGCTCTGATACCAATTATTATCTAGAGGTTGTAACCTAGGAGGGGGGGGGGGTGAATTGGGTTCTTATAAAAATTTTAACCAAATTTACTTTTTAAATAAATATGTACTTTAATTTAAGGAAAATAGAGACTTTGTGAGGTGAATGCTTTAAGCTACAGTGGAAGTAAGATAGTGTATACAAACTAAGAATATAAACAATGCAAATCAAAAATAATAGTAAAGTAAAGAAAGAAAAGGAAAGCAAGAAGTAAAGCAACAAGACAAACACAAAAAAATTTATAGTGGTTCAGTACAACCCGCACCTACGTCCACTCTCCAAGCTTTTCTTGGGATTTTTACTATAATCCATCCTTGATTACAGTGTGTTTATTTTTTCAAGCTCACAAACAAACTTAGTTGATTTTCATAGGAGCACCAACCAAAATCTTACAATGTTAGTTTTTTGGATTTACTAACAACCCAATTGATTCTTTGGGCTCACCAACTAAAATCTAACAAGTCCAATTTTGGGCTTAGACAGGCCTAATCTCCGACCTAATCTCCAAGTTTCTTTCTCCCAAAGAAACTTATAAAGAAACAAAAATATAATTACAAAATTTCAACATAAAGATAAGAATAGAATTTTAAACTCTTTGAAAGCCCTAGAAAGAAGCTGATGATGTGTGTGATTAAGGCTTGACTTTTCTTCAATTTGTACTTGAGAGGATATGAAAGATGTTGAAGAAGATTGCTTTGAAAGCTTGCTAAAATCTATGCACAACTTTTCTCTCTTTTTTCTTTTCTTTGGATTTTTAATGTTCCTCACCACAACTAAAAATTCTCTCTTTAAATCCCTTAATCTTACTTTTCAATTGATTCTTCACCATTAAATTTCATTGGAGATTGTTGGAGAGAGAGTTCTAGCCATTGAAAGCTCTAAAATAGCCATTGGATTGGAGAAATAGCCATTGGAAGGGTTGTAGAAAAGTCTCGTTGAGAGCTGTCGTGCATTTGGAGAGGTCTCAATTTTTCTAGGAGAAGTCTTGACAGCGAGAGCTCTCAAGAATTTTCAAGACATCTCAATCTCAGAACACCAAAATGAAGTTTCTATTTTCTGAAATGGAGAGGTCTTGAGCTATTTTCGAGACGTCTCGAGCCTGTGTCAGGGTAATGTGCAGGCATGCAAACAGCTTGGAGAAGTTTCCAAATTTTTAGGAGAAGTCTCCAAATTTTCTAGAGAAGTCTCTAAATTTTTAGAAGATATCTCAAAAATTTTTAACTTCATTTTTTACAATGTTTAACCTTCCAAACATGAGTTTCTTGGCCCCAAACTCTTCTAAAATGTAATTGCTTTCTTTAATTTTATTTTCTCTTCTTCCAATCTTACTTTCTTCATACCAAGCCATCCAAATATGTATGAATTTATTCTTTTAAGTATTTTGGTATGGCATCTTGAGAGAATTTGTCCTTGAGATAAATTCTTCATTTTGAATACTTGAAAAATCCTATATATGTTCTTGAAACATACGATTAGATACATAATATACTAAAAGTTTTGCAATCATCAAAATCAATCATGGGGTCAATAATAGATTTAATTTTGCATGGTAATGGGACATGTCATGATCTCAATCATCGACATCATCGAAACTTCTTTCGACGGATCAAAACTTTTTCAATTCACTTAATTAGAATTATCGATCATCAAGATAATTTTAATTGATCCTACAATCCACCAGCGACACCTAGTAGTATATAGTGGCAATCTATTATAACTGAATAAGAACCTCTTGGTGTAGTTACCGTATGATTCAGTTCTTCTATCATAAGTTTTGACAAAATCGAGGTTAAGTTCAACTCCTCAAACCTCATGTCCATCATATGATAGAATCAATCAATTCGAGTCTGATATAAAATTTTAATAGAAACTTCTTTCTATTATTTCACACTGCCATAGCCATGGATTTTAAAACTTGTTGGAGATAAATCCGCACCCGCTGAAGTTCAACTAAATGTCTGGTTTTAGGACGATCTTGGCCACCCTCCTATTATTGGATCCCCTTCGGATGAACTTGAACAGTGAGTGCGGCCCCCTGGACAGTCTAGCCTGACCAACTTGGGAGCTGGTCGAACTTCTTTCGAACTTCTCTTATGGTCAAACTCTGTCCGAACTTCTCCTCCAATCGAACTTCTCCTATGATCAAACTCCTTCTGAACTTCTCCTCTAGTCAGACTTCTCCTATGGTCGAACTTCTTCCGAACTTCTCCTCTAGTTGGACCTCTCTACCAGTCAAACTCCTTTTGAACTTTTTCTCCAGCCAGACTTCTCCTACGATCGAACTTCTTTCGAACTTTTTCTATGGTCGAACTCCTTCCGGACTTCTCCTCTAGCTGGATCTCTCCACCAATCGAACTTCTTTTGGACTTCTTCTCTAGCAAAACTTCTCCTACGATCGAACTCCTTTCGAACTTCTCCTCCAGCCTGACCTCTCCACCAGTCAAACTCCTCTCAAACTTCTCCTTCAGTCGAACTTCTCCTTGAAGGGCTCCGCTTGATCAAGCTTCTCTTAAATACTTTCAGTGAAATTCTATTTGGATCCCTTCCAGCAGTCCGAAAGGACCTCGATGCATGCCCTTGATATAGCAAGCAATAGCCTATGCACAGTCAACCTTGATAACCTCCGAGCTCCTTTGGAATAATAATAACTAGAAACTCTTCATCGCTTGCAGCTATCCTATCTGAACTTTAGCTGTCAGGTCTTAATAGGTTGGCACATCGCGACAACAGATACTACCCTCCATAACAAACTTCACGTGACCCTAAATGGTCCACTACCAGACGGTTGTAGTTGTCACCATCAGTTTGTTACAGGCTCTACCTTTTTAAGAGACCCTCCATATATGCTTTCTTTCCTAAGCTCTCTTCTCCTTCTCGACACTCTACCACTTTCTTTCATGAGCACTCCATTTTTATTGGCCGAAAGAGCTGACTTGATCATCAGAAGTCTTGCTAGAGCCACCACCCTCGACATCGGGTGAGACTTATTTTGCAGGTCACTAGTGATGACCTCATCCTCTCTGACTCCAGCACCGATTCCGACATCAACTAAATTTTGCACCAACTGAATTAAAGCTAGAGGAAGGGACAACGACTCCTGAGCCCTTATTCTAAAAGGAGTACTCAGTCAATCCTATGAGCTTTATTCTTTAAGGGTCATCTCCATTCTCTTCCTTGACCTTAAAATGCCTCCGAAGAAGATGACCACTTGAAGATCCACCATCTCTACCGCCAGATCTAAGCCAAATTTGCCTGCCTCATCGATATCGCAATCTCCTCCACTGAGAACAATGGTGGATCCAGAGCGGTTCAACATATTGATGCAATAGGTCCAGGGCCTTACTAAGATGGTATAGGCCATGCAACAGCCTCCAACGGCAATCCGATTGGAGAACCCCCCATCGGGATGTCAAGAATCGATCCCAAGGAGGCAAACCTGGGTCAGCAGGTCCATCACCTTTAGGAAGGGGAACAGAGAGCGGAGAGTCCCTATTCTGATCATGACTCTTCTATAGAAGACCTTCCCCATCTATAGTCAAAAACCCTCCAAGACCCATGATCGAGATTAGATCCTCGATCGAAAACTATAAGAAATGGAGTGGCAGATTGAGGAGCTCCACCATGCTGCCCCACGTAACCATGATAACATCTGTACTGACCCTCCTTTCTCTCAGAGAATCATGTAGAAATTAATCCCATCAAACTTCAAGCTCCCTCAATTCAAGAGCTACGATGGGACCACTAATTCGATTGACCATCTAGAGATCTTTTGGACTATGATGCTGCTCCATGGCATACCAGATGCCATTCTATGCTAAGCATTTCCTTCTATTTTGAAGGAAACAGTGAGAAATTAGTACTCGATGCTGATGCCAGGTATGATCTTCTCCTTCGACCAAATGAGCCATCAGTTCGTGGCCTATTTTGTCAGTAGCCAACATCTAAGGCGAGGCTCGGATTTCCTTATCAATATCAAGCAGCAGAAAGGAGAGACCATCCGAGCTTACATTAATCACTTCAATGCTGCTGCACTAGAGGTCCAAAATTTGGATCAGTCAATTGCCATGGCTGCGCTTAAGGGCGGCCTTCAGAAGAATGATTTGCTGTTCTCCTTGGAGAAAAAGTACCCCAAGAATTTTGCTGATTTGCTAACTTAGGCTAAAGGTTATGCCCAAGCTAAGGAGGCCTTCAAACTGAAGGACAATAAAGCTACGAGAGAGTAGTAGGCGGGCGAATCTAGCAAGCCCACAGTCGAAGAAAAATCAAATGAAGTTCGACCGCACTCATGGACTCCTCCTGAGCGTAGGTGAGCCCGGACTCTCCCTCGAGCTCATTGTCAAAGAAGCCCTAACAGAAGGGCACAATGGGGCTCCCCCCTCAGAAGGTTCCATAACTACATCTCCTTCAATGCTCCAAAAACCCAGGTTCTAATGGAGATCAAGGAGCAGCTACCAAGATCGAAGAGGATGCGCACTCATCCTGACAAGTGCAATCCCAACAAGTACTACCTCTACCATCATGATCATGATCACGATACTGAAGAATGCATTCAACTCCAACATGAGATTGAGGAGCTCGTCAAGCGAGGGTAGTTGGGCCGATTTTTGAGATGTCGACTAGAGGTGAGGGAAGATCGGCCAAGAGTGCTGCCGCAATCAGAGCCATCAAGGAGGGAGGAGCAACCAAAAGATCGACCACCCCTCGGAATCATCAATACCATCTTTAGAAGACTTTGATGGGAGGAAGCCGACGAGTCTGAGGGATTAGCTAAAAGGAGGAGAACTGAGAAGCCCATAGCTTTCACTAACGAAGATGCACAAGAAGTTCAGTTCCTGCACAATGATGCGATTGTAATCTCTTTAAATATTACTGACTATGATGTATGCTGCATTTTAGTAGATAATGAAAGCTCTACCAATATCTTATTTTATGATGCCTTTAATAAGATGCCTATACCCAATAACCACTTGGGATCTATGAACTCTCCGTTGGTGGGCTTCACCGGCGATACTATGCCAGTTGAAGGAATAATAACACTAACTGTGGCTACAGGGCAATACCCAAAGTGAGCCAAAGCATAGGTCGACATTTTGGTAGTGAAGGCCCCATCAGCCTATAATGCAATTCTCAACCGATCAGGTCTAAATGCATTCTGGGCTGTGATGTTGACCTACTATTTAAAATTAAAGTTTTCGACAAGTTGTGGAACCAGAAAGATCAGGGGAGATTAGGCCTTGGCAAGGCACTGTTACTCCATCATCTTAAAAAAGGGAAGCCATCCCAACCCTTGCCCAGTTGATGGGCTGGATGTCCACGATGACCTTACTGAGGAGCGGGGTGAGCCCATGGAAGATTTTGTAACCATCTCTCTGAATGATGAAAGCATGGAGCATATGGTTAAGATCGACTCCAACTTAGGAGATGAAGTCCGAGAGTAGCTCATTGCCTTCTTGCAGAAGAATGCTGACGCCTTTGCCTAGGTCCTAGCAGACATACCAGGAATTGATGCCAAAGTCATGGAACATCGATTGGCCATCGATCCTAAGTATAGGAAAGTGAAAGAGAAAATTCAGGGCCATGCACTAGAAAGACAGAAGGCAATAGCAAAGGAAGTAGATAAGCTTCTTAAAGCTAGGTTCATCCGAGAAGTCCACTACCCAAGTTGGGTCTCCAATGTGGTCCTAGTCAAGAAGGCCAACGATAAGTGGAGAATGTGTATCGATTTCAAGAAGTTGAACAAGGCCTACCCAAAGGACAACTACCCCTATCCAGAATTGATCAACTAGTGAATGCAACCTTGAGCCATGAGCTCCTCACTTTCATGGATGCCTTCTCCAGCTATAATTAAATTCGAATGGCACCAGACGATGAGAAGAAAACTACTTTTATTACTGACCGTGGTCTTTATTGTTACGGCTCATGCCCTTTGGGCTTAAAAATGCGGACGCAACCTATCAATGCTTCATCAATAAGATTTCAAGGAGTTGATTGGCCGCAACATGGAAGACTACATGGATGATATGCTTGTCAAGAGCCGAACCTCATCCAATCATATAGCCAACCTTGAAGAGACCTTCAACATCCTTCGAAGATACAAGATGAAGCTGAACCCGACTAAATACATCTTCGGAGTAACCTCAGGAAGATTCTTGGAGTTCATGGTCTTGAGACTGGGGATCGAAGCTAATCTAGAGAAGATTCGGGCCATCCAGGAGATGACCACCCCAAAATTAATAAACGAGGTCCAGCACCTGATCGAAAAGGTGGAGTCCTTAAATTGCTTTGTCTCGAAGTCGGCTAAGTGGTGTATGTCCTTCTTTCAGATCCTCAAGCAGCCAAAGAACTTCTACTGGATGGCAGAATGCTAACAAGCATTCAAAAAACTCAAGAGCTACCTCAGTTTGCCCCTACTGTTGGCAAAGTTCGAGCCTAAAGAAGAATTATTCCTATACTTGGTAGACTCTCTTGAGCCCTGGCAGTGGTCCTAGTCAAGAAAGAGGCAAAAGTGCAATGGCCGATCTACTACATGAGCCGAGTCTTGAGAGATGCAGAGACTAGATACACTAAATTAAAAAAATTAACTTACGCTCTTCTGATTGCAGCTAGGAGACTTTAGCTCTACTTCTAGGGAAATACCATAACACTCCTCATTGATCAATCAATTGAGGTAGTTCTTCATCGAACAGATACCTCTGGAAGAATAGCGAAGTGGGCTATTGAGCTGAAAGAGTTTGACATCAACTATCAACCTCGACTATCAATCAAAGCTCAGATACTGACTGATTTTATAGTCGAATGCATGATCCCGGATGATGCCAAACCTAAGCAAAATGAGATCAACATTTCATGGTTGCAGTTGAGCTCTCTCAAAGAAAGAGTGGACCTTCCTGAAGGTTTCTGGGCCTTGTATGTGGATGGCTCTTCCAATGCTTTTGGTGCAGGTGCTGGACTGATCTTGGTCAATCCCAAAGGGGTCATCGCCAAGTATGCACTATGCTGTGAGTTTTCTGCAACAAACAATGAGGCCAAATATGAAGCTCTGATAGCAGGACTAGGGATAGCCAAGAAGTTGGAATAACCTTCCGGGTGTACAACAATTTCACTGGTGTTATGGTTGAGAAAGAAAGTATGATAGATCTAGAAATAAGACCTCAAACCCTAATTTAGGGAGAATTAGACCCCCTATCCCTCCATGTTAGATATATGTGCCCTAGAAGCCAGAATTGGCTGACACTTGTAATACACTTCTAGGGGCAAAATTATAATTTTGACTATAATTAATGAAATGGGTTATTTTCTATCACACATGTGTATTTAGTGTCTGTGATACATCCTTTGAGTTAATGGTAATGATAATTCATATTTTCAAGAGTTGAAAATTTAAGACATGAATAATCATTATTAACTCATAAACAGCTCCCGACCATAGGATCATCACGAGGATGGTGATTGATCCGGAAGGTTGGTGTACGATCGCTTCTCTTTAGTAGATGAGTCTTGAGTCTACGGTGTGGAGACACCGGAGCGAGAGTACAGGTACTCGTTAGAGAACGAGGGCACTGAGCGTGACCACCTCGAGTAGTCATTAGGAAGTCTACCTTCTCGTCAATGACTGACTCGATGCTGCAGTAGTGTGTCTGGTTCTTTGACCTGAGATGCATCGGCAGTTCACCTTGAGGGTGTTATAGTTTGACTACACCATTACTCGGTCTCCTAGCCATATGGAACCCTGAGGTGTATGTTGGCTATAGCATGTTCATTGTAGGAACTGGATTGCATCAAGATGGGATCTATCTACCTCGGTGGTAGAGGAGTAGCCCTATGATGATCATGAGAATCAAGTCCAGAAGCCCATGGCCATGGCAGAGTGAAATAATAGAAAGAGTTTCTATTTAGATTTTCACATTGGACTCGAATCGAATGATTACATCATATGACAGAGACTAGGGTTTGACGAGTTCACCTTAACCCTAATCTGATCGGGGCTCAAGATAGAAGAACTTAATCACACAGGTAGCTGCACCAAGAGGTTCGCATTCAGCTCTGATGGGTTGCCACCATATACTGCTAGGTGTCACTGGTGGATTTTGGGAGCAATTAGAATGATTTAGATGATCGATCATTCTAGCTGTTCGAATCAGAAGAGTTCTGATCCATCGAAAGGAGTTTCGATGATGTCTATGATAGAGATCATGACATATCCCATTACCATACAGAACTGAACCTAACTGGGTCACACAAACAAGGGTTTGAATCTGGTGATCATCAATTGAACTGATCTAGTTCAATTGATCTGAATGAGATTCAATTAGGTTCAAGGAAATCGTGCTAGCACTCGATTGAACCTAACGTTCTTCTTTTACTATCATAAATAAGTTGTCCTGACTGAGCCAAAGGAGTTTGTGCTCAATCAGAGGCCTTCATATGGTCTGACTGGAGGTTGTCCAAGTCAGAATAGGTTGTCTTATTTGTAAGACATTACCTGCCATTTTTGGTCACCTGCCATTTCTTGTTCTTTGACTTTGGTCAAAAGTCTACCTTTGACTGGTCAAACGTTGACCATTGACCCTTTGACTTTTGACCACATGTCATGCACCTATTGGAGAGCTGGTGGGGGCCTGTCCCCCTGCCAGAACCTGGCAAGGAGAAGGGCGCACGCCAAGGGTGGCGTGAGCCCAAGTAGGAGGCGCCTAGGAGTCCTTGTTGGACAAGGACTCCACCTCCCTTTTGGATTCCAATCAGAGTTCTACTAAGAATCCAGTTTGACTGGTCTTAGGCGCCCTCTAAGGAGGAATCCAGGGGTCTCTATTCCAACCAATCAGATTTAGATCTGATTTCACAAAGGGTTGTGATTGGTTGAGAGGAAGAGGAGTTGGATCACAAGAGGTCTATAAATAAGACCCTGCGCCCAACCCTAATTCCAATGCTATTAGATACGCCCCAAGGCTGCCTCTCCCCTCCTTCTCCATGCCATAGTCTCTTCTCCCCTTGCTCTCCACGTCCAAAAGGTGTTTTGGACTTAGGTTTGGTGCGATTCAGATCAAGGAAAGGCGATCAAAAGCAAGAAGGCTGCGCTGCTGCAAAAGGACGACTGCAGATCTTCAAAAGAGTTTTGAAGATCCTCCAGATCAGATCCAGATCTGATTTTTGGAGGTGTGATAGAGAAGAAGAGGATCTCCAGATCCAACCCGAGTGGATACCGGTAGAGGCCAGGCGCTTGCGTGGCTAAGATCCAGAACCTTCCGCTGCAATCAGGATCATCTACAGGGTAATAGGATTACCCAAATCAGGTAAATTAAATTTGATTTAATTTATCTTATTTTATTTTATTTATTAAAATAATAAGAATCAGATCTGAAACATATCAAGATCTGATTGAGATCAAGAGAAAATTTTTGAAATATATCTCTTGATCTAATCAGATCTGGACGAACCTGGACCGGGAAATCAGGATTTCCCTTCAACTGGTATCAGAGCCATGGTTCTAAAATTGTTTAGATCTGATTTTAATTTTATTTTAATTAGAAAATAAAGTGATTTCAGATGTCACATGAGATGTGATCAGATCTGAAATCAGAAAAATTAAAATTAAATGATTTGGATCTAAGAACATGAAGATATGCATGACTAGTTCTAGAATAGAATAGTTCTATAGAATAGTTTTGCATGTCTTTGATTTAATCTGATTAAATCATATTTTAGATCTTCTTATTTACTATTTTCTGATATTATAAGTGTTATAATAACATCTGATAAACAGCAAATAAAAATTATTTAATTTTAAATATCATATGAGATATGATAGATGCATGACTAGACTAGTTGTAGAATAGTTCTACATAATTGTCTAGATTAGAATTTATTTTGATTAGATCAATTTAAATCTAATTTTTTAGATTATTATGTGATAATTTAGATCTGAAAACATGCATGATTTGATACATGAGATGTATGCAAAATATGCCTTGATTAGATCTAAATTTGTATATGAGATATATGATATAGATCTATAACTGTTTTGTAGATTTACATGTTCCTGATTAAGGCGTTCCTCTTGGCCGTCCGGTCATAAGAACGAAGAAGGGTTTAAAGGCCCTCTCTTCCCATTCGATGGGGTGTTCTTATGACGTGTAGGGGTGCTGCGTGTTCGTCCTTAATCAGAAACCCAAAACTTACTTTCTGCAAAACCCTAGATCCTGAAACCCTAGGATTTATTGTGCATATTTTGTTTATGAACCCAACTTAATTAAGAATTAAGTTTATGGAATATTAATTAGGTCTAAAATTGAGAATTTCAGATCTAAGACATATTCATAATACTGGGTTCGGGCTTGGGTAGCTCAATTAGGTCTAAGCGGTTGATCAAACCGAATCAAGAGTTGGTTAGATGGGATCAACAATGCTTAAATTGACCAGCCTAATAGGATTAAGTCTGGGTCAAGATCGAGTCACGATCAAGCAAGACCTAATTAGGCTCAGAGGTTAGAGTCTGGATTGTAGGCTAACCCAATTGGTTCTGACTCAACAATTTGGTGTCTAAGGTAAGTTTGGCACAGACGACCGACTGGTTTTTAATTGGAAGCTACTCGACCTGAATGCGTTCTTGTGCGAGTTAACGGCATATTCCTTCCACCGGTCTCACTTACCTGGCCATATCTGTTGACACAGTTCTGATCTGAGGTGGTCAATAATCCGAGCTGACCCATGCCACTAGGTTAGTCATAATTGTTATGACTAAGCCAAGTCTAGTTTAATGAGACCTGAATCAATTCTCCCTAAGAAAAGATTAAGTCCGAGGTCTTCCACCATTGTAGACGTGCGGGCCCTTCCCGGGGTTGATTGTTCTCGGCTGGATACAGTGGCTCAGTTGCACCGGGAAGACGCAACCATGTCTATTAGGCATTGGATGCTATGGGCTGGAGGATGAGTTGGGCTCAATATTCCGGATACGGTGAGAGACCCAATTAGGAACCCAGTCTATGCAAATGGTGGGTCTGACTTAACTAAGGAGTGGATCAATATTCCGGATACGGTGAGATTCATGAATTAGAGACCAAGTTTGGGTGCACCATGATTAGAGAATCATTGAACAAGAGTTGTTCACTCATTGGCTAACCCATCACCAATAACTGTTAGGTGAGGTGATGAGTCAGTTGGTGAGACCGCACCACCCACTAGAAATCATCAATCGCGGAGATTTTCGCATCTCTACAGAGGGAGTGTAGGGATCCGAGAAAATAGTGGGAGCTAATTTGTTTAAAAATAAAATCCCTAAACAAATTGGTCAAGTCAAAATTACAGTATCTAACTAGAATCTTTGACTCTCTACAGGAAAATGTCTGCGTCCAACCCACTGGCACGTATCCTAGACACACATAGACTGACTGGACCCAATTATAAAGATTGGCTCAGGAACTACAAAATTGTTTTGGGTTCAGAGAAGTTAACACATGTTTTGGACCAGGACCCTCCCACCTTACCAGCTCGTCCATCCACTGAACAGAGAGCGTCTCTGGAAAAATGGATTGACGAAGACAATAAGGCCAGATACTACATGTTGGGCTCGATGTCTGATGAGCTCCAGCGCCAACATGAAGATATCGGGACTGCTCGCCAAATGTTGGCTCACCTGCAGGAGATGTTTGGTGAACAGAGTCGCGCAGCCAAATATCAAGTCACGAAAATGACTTTTTAAGGCTAAGATGCGTGATGGGCAGTCAGTCCAAGATCACTGTCTGACAATGATCAAGGACATGGAAGAGCTTGAGAAGCTCGGTGTGAAGTTGGACTTGGATTTGCAGAACGATATTATTCTGCAATCCTTGACTGATGCATATGGGCAATTCATCATGAATTACCACATGCATAAACTTCAAAATTCCTTGGCCGAGTTGATGAATATGCTGGTTACCGCTGAGCTTTCTATGAAAGGTTCTAAAGGCTCAGTTCTTGCTATGGAACGGACTTCTTCCAAAAGAAAGTCTTATGGAAAGAAAAAGAAGTCTGTGAAAAAGCAAAAGGTAGAAGGATCAAAGAAGAAGAAGGCAGAACCGAAGAAGAAGGTCGATGGCAAAGGAAAGTGTTTCCATTGCAACAGCGACGGCCATTGGAAGCGGAACTGCCCTACTTACCTGGCCACCCTGAAGAACAAGAAGGAAGGTCCTTCTGGAGGTATGCTCGTTATTGAGTCTAACCTTACGGTTTCTTCTGCATCCAGTTGGGTGCTTGACTCTGGTTCTAGTGCTCATCTGTGCACTTCTATGCAGGGTCTTGAGGATAGCAGGAGGCTGAGGGATGGAGACATGATCCTACGCGTCGGTAATGGAGCAAGAGTTGCTGCAGTAGCCGTGGGAACATACCCTCTGCGATTACCATCTGGTTTAGACTTAGTTTTAAAAGACTGTTATTATGTGCCTGCAGCTAGCAGGAATTTGATTTCTGTTTCATGCTTAGCACAAGAAGGTTATGTGATCACCTTCTTTAAGGACCATTGTAACATTCTTTATGAAAGAAATAAAATTGCAAATGGTTTCCTTGTTAATGGTCTTTATCAGTTGCATATTGATGTACCTGTTTTAACTATCGAGCAAAACGTGAATGCCAAACGACCTAGGGATAGTCCAAACGACAGATATCTATGGCACCTGAGATTAGGTCATATAGCAGAAGATAGGATTAACAAATTGGAGAAAAATGGGCTATTGAGTCCATTGACTTTTGAGTCATATCCAACTTGTGAATCTTGTCTTCAAGGCAAAATGACTAAACTCCCTTTTGTTGGACATGGGGAGAGGGCCACAGATCTCCTTGCCCTAGTACATACTGATGTGTGCGGCCCATTCGATGTGCCGGCTAGAGGCAATTTTGTCTACTTCATTACCTTTACCGATGATCTGTCTAGGTATGGGTATGTGTATCTTATGAGACATAAGTCTGAAGCCTTTGAAAAGTTCAAAGAATTCAGACATGAAGTAGAAAAACAAACTGGAAAACCCATTAAGGTTCTTCGATCAGATCGAGGAGGTGAATACCTTAGCCGGGAATTCCTAGACTATCTTAAGGAAAATGGCATAGTCTCTCAATGGACTCCACCAGGAACACCTCAACTCAACGGGGTTTCAGAACGGAGAAATCGGACTCTATTGGATATGGTTCGATCCATGATGAGCTTCACAGACCTCCCAGATTTTCTTTGGGGACATTCATTATTAACTTCAATCTATTTACTGAATAGGGTTCCCTCTAAAACCGTTCCTACCACACCGTATGAGATATGGCACGGTAAGAAACCAAGTCTGAGTCATCTCAGAATTTGGGGTTGTCCGGCTTATGTCAAAAGACAACAAGCGGACAAGTTAGAGTTTAGGTCCTTTAGAGCTCGATTCATAGGATATCCTAAAGAGTCATTAGGATACTATTTCTACATTCCAGAAGACCACAATGTGATTGTGAGTCGACATGCCATATTTCTTGAAAAATAGTTTATTCAAGATAGTGGCATTGGAAAGCAGATTAAGCTTGATGAGAAAGTCTCACAAGCAGAACGAGCTAAGGACCAAGTGGAACCAAATCAGGTTGAGCCAATAAGAACACTACCTCCTCCACCTCGTAGATCGGAAAGAGTTTCCCGTCCCCCTGAAAGATACTTAGGTATTATTTCAGAGGACGTAGAGGAAATGTTCCTCATAGGTAATGGTGCTCATGGTGATGATCCCAAAACCTACAACGAGGCGATATCAGATATCGACTCCGAGAAATGGCTTGAGGCAATGAAGTCAGAGATCGACTCGATGCACTCAAACCAAGTCTGGACCTTGGTAGATCCACCAGAAGGTATAGTACCTATTGGGTGTAAATGGATCTTCAAGAGAAAGATTGGTGCAGATGGGAATGTGGAGACATTCAAGGCTAGACTGGTGGCAAAAGGTTATAGTCAACGTGAAGGCATTGACTATCAGGATACCTTTTCCCCGGTAGCTATGCTAAAATCCATCCGCACATTGCTTGCTGTTGCAGCCTATTTCGATTATGAAATATGGCAAATGGACGTGAAAACGGCATTCCTAAATGGATATCTTGAGGAAGATATCTATATGGAACAGCCGCTAGGTTTCACATCCAGTGATACTGATCACAAGGTTTGCAAGCTGCAAAGGTCCATATATGGACTTAAGCAAGCATCTCGGAGCTGGAACACTCGTTTCAATGATGTGATCAAAAAGTTTGGTTTCATCAAAAATGAAGAGGAACCATGTGTTTTCAAAAGGGTCAGTGGGAGCGCTGTTGTCTTCCTCGTATTGTACGTGGATGACATCCTCCTTATTGGGAATGATATTCCCATGTTGACATCAGTCAAGATGTGGTTGTCTAAGGAATTCTCCATGAAAGACCTAGGTGAAGCATCCTTTATTCTAGGAATTAAGGTCTATAGGGATAGACCGAATAGGATGCTAGGACTTTCACAGAAAATGTACATAGAGGAAGTACTAAAGAGGTTTAGTATGGAAAACTCTAAGAGGGGATTAATACCCTTCAGACATGGTATTCATCTTTCCAAGAAGATGTGCCCCAGCACACCTGAGGAAATAGAACGCATGAGCAAGATCCCTTATGCTTCTGCAATAGGGAGCCTCATGTATGCCATGCTATGTACACGACCTGATATAGCCCATGCTGTGAGTGTCACAAGCAGATATCAGTCAAATCCAGGTGAAGAACACTGGACTTCTGTGAAATGTATCCTTAAGTACTTGAGAAGAACTAAGGATATGATGTTGGTCTTTGGTAATGGAGAACTCCAAGTTCAGGGATACACAGACTCGGACTTCATGTCCGATATAGATGATCGAAAGTCGACATCTGGCAGACTGTTTGTGCTGGAAGAGTTCCAAAGCAAACGGTGATACCATCTCATCCGCGATTACCTTGAGAAAGGTTACGTTGAGGTCAAGAGAGTCAACTCCACAGATAATGTGGCAGACCCACTTACAAAGCCGTTGGGCCAGCAGAAGATCGAAGCCCACCTTGAGAAGATGGGACTTAGACTTGTAGCCAATTGGCTTTAGGACAAGTGGGAGATTGTTAGATATATGTGCCCTAGAAGCCAGAATTGGCTGACACTTGTAATACACTTCTAGGGGCAAAATTATAATTTTGACTATAATTAATGAAATGGGTTATTTTCTATCACACATGTGTATTTAGTGTCTGTGATACATCCTTTGAGTTAATGGTAATGATAATTCATATTTTCAAGAGTTGAAAATTTAAGACATGAATAATCATTATTAACTCATAAACAGCTCCCGACCATAGGATCATCACGAGGATGGTGATTGATCCGGAAGGTTGGTGTACGATCGCTTCTCTTTAGTAGATGAGTCTTGAGTCTACGGTGTGGAGACACCGGAGCGAGAGTACAGGTACTCGTTAGAGAACGAGGGCACTGAGCGTGACCACCTCGAGTAGTCATTAGGAAGTCTACCTTCTCGTCAATGACTGACTCGATGCTGCAGTAGTGTGTCTGGTTCTTTGACCTGAGATGCATCGGCAGTTCACCTTGAGGGTGTTATAGTTTGACTACACCATTACTCGGTCTCCTAGCCATATGGAACCCTGAGGTGTATGTTGGCTATAGCATGTTCATTGTAGGAACTGGATTGCATCAAGATGGGATCTATCTACCTCGGTGGTAGAGGAGTAGCCCTATGATGATCATGAGAATCAAGTCCAGAAATCCCATGGCCATGGTAGAGTGAAATAATAGAAAGAGTTTCTATTTAGATTTTCACATTGGACTCGAATCGAATGATTACATCATATGACAGAGACTAGGGTTTGACGAGTTCACCTTAACCCTAATCTGATCGGGGCTCAAGATAGAAGAACTTAATCACACAGGTAGCTGCACCAAGAGGTTCGCATTCAGCTCTGATGGGTTGCCACCATATACTGCTAGGTGTCACTGGTGGATTTTGGGAGCAATTAGAATGATTTAGATGATCGATCATTCTAGCTGTTCGAATCAGAAGAGTTCTGATCCATCGAAAGGAGTTTCGATGATGTCTATGATAGAGATCATGACATATCCCATTACCATACAGAACTGAACCTAACTGGGTCACACAAACAAGGGTTTGAATCTGGTGATCATCAATTGAACTGATCTAGTTCAATTGATCTGAATGAGATTCAATTAGGTTCAAGGAAATCGTGCTAGCACTCGATTGAACCTAACGTTCTTCTTTTACTATCATAAATAAGTTGTCCTGACTGAGCCAAAGGAGTTTGTGCTCAATCAGAGGCCTTCATATGGTCTGACTGGAGGTTGTCCAAGTCAGAATAGGTTGTCTTATTTGTAAGACATTACCTGCCATTTTTGGTCACCTGCCATTTCTTGTTCTTTGACTTTGGTCAAAAGTCTACCTTTGACTGGTCAAACGTTGACCATTGACCCTTTGACTTTTGACCACATGTCATGCACCTATTGGAGAGCTGGTGGGGGCCTGTCCCCCTGCCAGAACCTGGCAAGGAGAAGGGCGCACGCCAAGGGTGGCGTGAGCCCAAGTAGGAGGCGCCTAGGAGTCCTTGTTGGACAAGGACTCCACCTCCCTTTTGGATTCCAATCAGAGTTCTACTAAGAATCCAGTTTGACTGGTCTTAGGCGCCCTCTAAGGAGGAATCCAGGGGTCTCTATTCCAACCAATCAGATTTAGATCTGATTTCACAAAGGGTTGTGATTGGTTGAGAGGAAGAGGAGTTGGATCACAAGAGGTCTATAAATAAGACCCTGCGCCCAACCCTAATTCCAATGCTATTAGATACGCCCCAAGGCTGCCTCTCCCCTCCTTCTCCATGCCATAGTCTCTTCTCCCCTTGCTCTCCACGTCCAAAAGGTGTTTTGGACTTAGTTTGGTGCGATTCAGATCAAGGAAAGGCGATCAAAAGCAAGAAGGCTGCGCTGCTGCAAAAGGACGACTGCAGATCTTCAAAAGAGTTTTGAAGATCCTCCAGATCAGATCCAGATCTGATTTTTGGAGGTGTGATAGAGAAGAAGAGGATCTCCAGATCCAACCCGAGTGGATACCGGTAGAGGCCAGGCGCTTGCGTGGCTAAGATCCAGAACCTTCCGCTGCAATCAGGATCATCTACAGGGTAATAGGATTACCCAAATCAGGTAAATTAAATTTGATTTAATTTATCTTATTTTATTTTATTTATTAAAATAATAAGAATCAGATCTGAAACATATCAAGATCTGATTGAGATCAAGAGAAAATTTTTGAAATATATCTCTTGATCTAATCAGATCTGGACGAACCTGGACCGGGAAATCAGGATTTCCCTTCA
>QRFJ01005502.1:0-62811 GCA_006176705.1 Cocos nucifera | reverse complement strand
GAACTTGGAGTTCTCCAATTTACCAAAGACCAAAACATCATATCCTTAGTTCTTCTCAAGTACTTAAGGATGACATTTCACAGAAGTCCAGTGTTCTTCATCTGGATTTGACTGATATCTGCTTGTGACACTCACAGCATGGGCTATATCAGGTCGTGTACATAGCATGGCATACATGAGGCTCCCTATTGCAGAAGCATAAGGGATCTTGCTCATGCGTTCTATTTCCTCAGGTGTGCTGGGCACGATCTTTCTTGGAAAGATGAATACCATGTCTGAAGGTATTAATCCCCTCTTAAGGTTTTTCATACTAAAACCTCTTTAGTACTTCCTCTACGTACATTTTCTGTGAAAGTCCTAGCCATCCTATTCGGTCTACCCAATAGACCTTAATTCCTAGAATAAAGGATGCTTCACCTAGGTCTTTCATGGAGAATTCCTTGGACAACCACATCTTGACTGATGTCACATGGAATATCATTCCCAATAAGGAGATGTCATCACGTACAATACGAGGGAAGACAACAGCGCTCCCACTGACCCTTTTGAAAACACATGGTTCCTCTTCATTTTTGATGAAACCAAACTTTTTGATCCACATCATTGAAACGAGTGTTCCAGCTCCGAGATTGCTTGCTTAAGTCCATATATGGACCTTTGCAGCTTGCAAACCTTGTGATCAGTATCACTGGATGTGAAAACCTAGCGGCTGTTCTATATAGATATCTTTCTCAAGATATCCATTTAGGAATGCGTTTTCACGTCCATTTGCCATATTTATAATCGAAATAGGCTGCAACGGCAAGCAATGTGCGGATGGATTTAAGCATAGCTACCGGGGAAAAGGTATCCTGATAGTCAATGCCTTCGCGTTGACTATAACCTTTTGCCACCAGTCTAGCCTTGAATGGTCTCCACAATTCCATCTGCACCAATTTTTCTCTTGAAGATCCATTTACACCCAATAGGTACTATACCTTCTGGTGGATCTACCAAGGTCCAGACGTTGGTTTGAGTGCATCGAGTCGATCTCTGACTTCATTGCTCAAGCCATTTCTCGGAGTCGATATCTGATATCGGCCTCGTTGTAGGTTTTGGGATCATCACCAGAGCACCATTACCTATGAGGAACATTTCCTCTACGTGCTCTGAAATAATAACCTAAGTATTCTTTCAGGGGAACGGGAAACTCTTTCCGATTACGAGGTGGAGGAGGTAGGTGTTCTTATTGGCTTCAACCTGATTTGGTTTCCACTTGGTCCTTAGCTCTTTCTGCTTGTGAGACCTTTCTCATCAAGCTTAATCTGCTTTCCAACGCCACTATCTTGAATAAACTGTTTTTCAAGAAATATGGCATGTCGGACTCACAATCACATTGTGTCTTCTGGAATGTAGAAATAGTATCCTAATGACTCTTTAGATATCCTATGAATCGAGCTTTAAAGGACCTAAACTCTAACTTGTCCACTGTTGTCTTTTGACATAAGCCGGACATCCCCAAATTCTGAGATGACTTCAAACTTGGTTTCTTACCGTGCACTATCTCATACGGTGTGGTAGGAACGGTTTTAGAGGGAACCCTTTCAGTAAATAGATTGAAGTTAATAATGAATGTCCCCAAAAGAAAATCTGGGAGGTCTGTGAAGCTCATCATGGATCGAACCATATCCAATAGAGTCCGATTTCTCCGTTCTGAAACCCCGTTGAGTTGAGGTGTTCCTGTGGAGTCCATTGAGAGGACTATGCCATTTTCCTTAAGATAGTCTAGGAATTCCCGCTAAGGTATTCACCTCCTCGATCTATCGAAGGAACCTTAATGGGTTTTCAGTTGTTTTTCTACTTCAATGTCTGAATTCTTTGAACTTTTCAAAAGGCTTCAGACTTATGTCTCATAAGATACACATACCCATACCTAGACAGATCATCGGTAAAGTAATGAAGTAGATAAAAATTGCCTCTAACCGGCACATCGAATGGGCCGCACACATCAGTATGTACTAGGGCAAGGAGATCTGTGGCCCTCTCCCCATGTCCAACAAAAGGGAGTTTAGTCATTTTGCCTTGAAGACAAGATTCACAAGTTGGATACGACTCAAAAGTCAATGGACTCAATAGCCCATTTTTCTCCAATTTGTTAATCCTATCTTCTGCTATATGACCTAATCTCAGGTGCCATAGATATCTGTCGTTTGGACTATCCCTAGGTCGTTTGGCATTCACGTTTTGCTCAAATAATGAGCATACCTCCAGAAGGACCTTCCTTCTTATTTTTCAGGGTGGCCAGGTAAGTAGGGCAGTTCCGCTTCCAATGGCCGTCGCTGTTGCAATGGAAACACTTTCCTTTGCCATCGACCTTCTTCTTCGGTTCTGCCTTCTTCTTCTTTGATCCTTCTACCTTTTGCTTTTTCATAGACTTCTTTTTCTTTCCATAAGACTTTCTTTTGGAAGAAGTCCGTTCCATAGCAAGAACTGAGCCTTTAGAACCTTTCATAGAAAGCTCAGCGGTAACCAGCATATTCATAACTCGGCCAAGGAATTCTGCAGTTTATGCATGTGGTAATTCATGATGAATTGCCCATATGCATCAGTCAAGGATTGCAGAATAATATCGTTCTGCCAAGTCCAAGCCAACTTCACACTCGAGCTTTCTCAAGCTCTCTCCATTTGTCCTTGATCATTGTCAACATACTTGGACTGACTGCCCATTTCACGCATCTTAGCCTTAAAAAGTCGTTTCGTGACTTGATATTTGGCTTGCGCGACTCTGTTCACCAAACTCTCCTGTAGGTGAGGCCAACATTTTGGCGAGCAGTCCCGATATCTTCATGTTGGCGCTGGAAGCTCATCAGACATCGAGCCCAACATTTGTAGTATCTGGCCTTATTGTCTTCGTCAATCCAATTTTTCCCAGAGACGCTCTCCTGTTTCAGTGGATGACGAGCTGGTAAGGTGGGAGGGTCCTGGTCCAAAAACATGTTGTAAACTTCTTGAACCCAAAACAATTTTGGTAGTTCCTGAGCAATCTTTTATAATTAGGTCCCAGTCAGTCTATGTGTGTCTAGGATACGTGCCAATGATTGGACTAGTAAATTTTGCTGTAGAGAGTTAAAGATTCTAGTTAGATACTGTAATTTTGACTTGACGCAATTTATTTAGGGATTTTTATTCTTTTAAACAATATTAGCTCCCACATATTTTTTGGGATCCCTACACTCCCTCTGTAGAGATGCGAAAATCTCCGCGATTTGTGATTTCTAGTGGGTGGTGCGGGTCTCACCAACTGCTCATCACCTCACCTAAGTTATTGTGATGGGTATAGCCAATGAGTGCAACTCTTGTTTCAATGATTCTAATCATGAGTGCACCCAAACTTGGTCCTCTAATTCATGGATCTCACACCGTATCCAAAATATTGATCCACTCCTTAGTTATCAGACCCACCATTTTGCATAGACTGGGGTTCCTAATGGGTCCTCTCACCAGTATCCGGAATATTGAGCCCCCAACTCATCCTCCAGCCCATAGCAATCCAATGCCTTAATAGACTATGGTTGCGTCTTCCCGTGGCAACTGAGCCACTGTAGTCCAGGCCGAGAACAATCAAACCCCGGAAGGGCCCGCACGTCTAGCAATGGTGGAAACCTGCGGACTTAATCTTTTCTTAGGGGAGAATTGCATTCAGGTTCATTAAACTGACTGGCTTACATAACAAATATGGATAACTATGGCATGGGTCAGCTCGGATTATTGGACGCGACCTCAGATCAGAACTGTTGTCAACTAGTATGGCCAGGTAAGGTGAGCCTCCGGTGGATAGAATATGTCGTTAACTCACACAAGAACGCATTCAGTCGAGTACTTCCATATTAAAAACAGTCGGTCGTCTGTGCCAACTTACCTTAGACAACCAACTTGTTGAGTCATTAACACAATTGGGTTAGCCTATAATCCAGACTTTTCTTTAACCTCTTGAAAGGCCTATTAGGTCTTGCTTGACGTAACTCCGATCTTGCCAGACTTAATCCTATTAGGCCTGGTCAATTTAAGCATTGTTGATCCCATCTAACCAACTCTTGAGTTCGATTTGATCACCTGCTTAGACTAATTGAGGCTACCCAAGCCCGAAAACCCAGTATTTATAATAATGTCTTTAGATCTGAAATCTCAATTTTTAGACCTAATTAATATTCCATAAACTTAATTTTATTTAAGTTGGGTGTCATAAACAAAATATGCACAAAATAATCTAGGATTTCAGGATCTAGGGTTTTGCAGAAATAAGTTTTAGGTTTCTGATTAAAGGATAACACTGCAGCACCCCTACAACGTCATAGAACACCCCATCAAATGGGAAGAGAGGGCCTTTTAAACCCTTCTTTCTTCTTATGACCGGACGGCCACAGAGGAAACGCCTTAATCCTAGAGAACAATCAATACTATCAAAACAATTATCAAGATCTATATCATATATCTCATATATTAAAGTAGATCTAATCAAGGATATTTGTGCATACATCTCATGTATCAATTCATGCAGTTTTCAGATTCTAAATTATCACATAAGTAAATCTAAAAATTAGATTTAAATTTGATCTAATCAAAATAAATTCTAATCTTAGGAAATTATGTAAACTATTCTACAAACTAGTCTATCATGCATCTATCATATTCTCATATGATATTTAAAATTAAATAATTTTTATTTGCTGTTTATCAGATGTTATTAAACACTTATAATATCAGAAATAGTAAATAAGAAGATCTAAAAATATGATTTAATCAGATTAAATCAAAGACATGCAAAACTATTCTATAAACTATTCTATTCTAAAACTAGTCATGGTAATCTTCATGTTCTTAGATCAAATTGTTTAATTTTTAATTTTTCTGATTTCAGATCTGCATCACATCTCATGTACATCTAAAATCATGTTATTTTTAATTAAAATAAAATTAAAATCAGATCTAAGCAATTTTAGAACCATGGCTCTGATACCAGTTGAAGGAAAATCCTGATTTCCCGGTCCAGGTTCGTCCAGATCTGATTAGATAAGAGATATATTTTAAAATTTTCTCTGACCTTAATTCAGATCTTGATTATGTTTTAGAAATCTGATATATTAGTTTAATAAATTAAAATTAAAATAAGAAAATTAAAATATCTCTTCTCTTTAGGGATACACAGACTCGGACTTCATGTCCAATATAGATGATCGAAAGTCGACATCTGGCAGACTGTTTGTGCTGGAAGAATTCCAAGCAAACGGTGATACCATCTCATCCGCGATTACCTTGAGAAAGGTTACGTTGAGGTCAAGAGAGTCAACTCCACAGATAATGTGGCAGACCCACTTACAAAGCCGTTGGGCCAGCAGAAGATCGAAGCCCACCTTGAGAAGATGGGACTTAGACTTGTAGCCAATTGGCTTTAGGACAAGTGGGAGATTGTTAGATATATGTGCCCTAGAAGCCAGAATTGGCTGACACTTGTAATACACTTCTAGGGGCAAAATTATAATTTTGACTATAATTAATGAAATGGGTTATTTTCTATCACATATGTGTATTTAGTGTCTGTGATACATCCTTTGAGTTAATGGTAATGATAATTCATATTTTCAAGAGTTGAAAATTTAAGACATGAATAATCATTATTAACTCATAAACATGCTCCCGACCATAGGATCATCACGAGGATGGTGATTGATCCGGAAGGTTGGTGTACGATCGCTTCTCTTTAGTAGATGAGTCTTGAGTCTACGGTGTGGAGACACCGGAGCGAGAGTACAGGTACTCGTTAGAGAACGAGGGCACTGAGCGTGACCACCTCGAGTAGTCATTAGGAAGTCTACCTTCTCGTCAATGACTGACTCGATGCTGCAGTAGTGTGTCTGGTTCTTTGACCTGAGATGCATCGGCAGTTCACCTTGAGGGTGTTATAGTTTGACTACACCATTACTCGGTCTCCTAGCCATATGGAACCCTGAGGTGTATGTTGGCTATAGCATGTTCATTGTAGGAACTGGATTGCATCAAGATGGGAATCTATCTACCTCGGTGGTAGAGGAGCAGCCCTATGATGATCATGAGAATCAAGTCCAGAAATCCATGGCCATGGTAGAGTGAAATAATAGAAAGAGTTTCTATTTAGATTTTCACATTGGACTCGAATCGAATGATTACATCATATGACAGAGACTAGGGTTTGACGAGTTCACCTTAACCCTAATCTGATCGGGGCTCAAGATAGAAGAACTGAATCACACAGGTAGCTGCACCAAGAGGTTCGCATTCAGCTCTGATGGGTTGCCACCATATACTGCTAGGTGTCACTGGTGGATTTTGGGAGCAATTAGAATGATTTAGATGATCGATCATTCTAGCTGTTCGAATCAGAAGAGTTCTGATCCATCGAAAGGAGTTTCGATGATGTCGATGATAGAGATCATGACATATCCCATTACCATACAGAACTGAACCTAACTGGGTCACACAAACAAGGGTTTGAATCTGGTGATCATCAATTGAACTGATCTAGTTCAATTGATCTGAATGAGATTCAATTAGGTTCAAGGAAATCGTGCTAGCACTCGATTGAACCTAACGTTCTTCTTTTACTATCATAAATAAGTTGTCCTGACTGAGCCAAAGGAGTTTGTGCTCAATCAGAGGCCTTCATATGGTCTGACTGGAGGTTGTCCAAGTCAGAAATAGGTTGTCTTATTTGTAAGACATTACCTGCCATTTTTGGTCACCTGCCATTTCTTGTTCTTTGACTTTGGTCAAAAGTCTACCTTTGACTGGTCAAACGTTGACCATTGACCCTTTGACTTTTGACCACATGTCATGCACCTATTGGAGAGCTGGTGGGGGCCTTGTCCCCCTGCCAGAACCTGGCAAGGAGAAGGGCGCACGCCAAGGGTGGCGTGAGCCCAAGTAGGAGGCGCCTAGGAGTCCTTGTTGGACAAGGACTCCACCTCCCTTTTAGGATTCCAATTAGAGTTCTACTAAGAATCCAACTTTGACTGGTCTTAGGCGCCCTCTAAGGAGGAATCCAGGGGTCTCTTTTTCAACCAATCAGATTTAGATCTGATTTCACAAAGGGTTGTGATTGGTTGAGAGGAAGAGGAGTTGGATCACAAGAGGTCTATAAATAAGACCCTGCGCCCAACCTCTAATTAATAAGTGAAAAGTGAATTCAATAGAGATTTCCCACGCCCCAAGGCTGCCTCTCCCCTCCTTCTCCATGCCATACTCTCTTCTCCCCTTGCTCTCCACGTCCAAAAGGTGTTTTGGACTTTGGTTGGTGCGATTCAGATCAAGGAAAGGCGATCAAAAGCAAGAAGGCTGCGCTGCTGCAAAAGGACGACTGCAGATCTTCAAAAGAGTTTTGAAGATCCTCCAGATCAGATCCAGATCTGATTTTTGGAGGTGTGATAGAGAAGAAGAGGATCTCCAGATCCAACCCGAGTGGATACCGATAGAGGCCAGGCGCTTGCGTGGCTAAGATCCAGAACCTTCCGCTGCAATCAGGATCATCTATAGGGTAATAGGATTACCCAAATCAGGTAAATTAAATTTGATTTAATTTATCTTATTTTATTTTATTTATTAAAATAATAAGAATCAGATCTGAAACATATCAAGATCTGATTGGGATCAAGAGAAAATTTTTAAAATATATCTCTTGATCTAATCAGATCTGGACGAACCTGGACCGGGAAATCAGGATTTCCCTTCAACAGATAGATCATCGATAAAGGTAATGAAGTAGACAAAATTGCCTCTAGCCGGCACATCAAATGGGCCGCACACATCAGTATGTACTAGGGCAAGGAGATCTGTGGCCCTCTCCCCATGTCCAACAAAAGGGAGTTTAGTCATTTTGCCTTGAAGACAAGATTCACAAGTTGGATATGACTCGGAAGTCAATGGACTCAATAGCCCATTTTTCTCCAATTTGTTGATCCTATCTTCTGCTATATGACCTAATCTCAGGTGCCATAGATATCTATCGTTTGGACTATCCCTAGGTCGTTTGGCATTCACATTTTGCTCGATAGTTAGAACAGGTACATCAATATGTAGCTGATAAAGATCATTAATAAGGAAACCATTTGCAATTTTATTTCTTTCATAAAGAATGTTACAATGGTCCTTAAAGAAGGTAATCACATAGCCTTCTTAGTGCTAAGCATGAAATAGAAATCAAATTTCCTGCTAGCTGCAGGCACATAATAACAGTCTTTCAAAACTAAGTCTAAACCAGATGGTAATCGAAGAGGGTATGTTTCCCCACGGCTACTGCAGCAACTCTTGCTCCATTACCGATGCGTAGGATCATGTCTCCATCCCTCAGCCTCCTGCTATCCTCAAGACCCTGCATGGAAGTGCACAGATGAGCACTAGAACCAGAGTCAAGCACCCAACTGGATGCAGAAGAAACCATAAGGTTAGACTCAATAACGAGCATACCTCCAGAAGGACCTTCCTTCTTGTTCTTCAGGGTGGCCAGGTAAGTAGGGCAGTTCCGCTTCCAATGGCCGTCGCTGTTGCAATGGAAACACTTTCCTTTGCCATCGGCTTTCTTCTTCGGCTCTGCCTTCTTCTTCTTTGTTCCTTCCACCTTTTGCTTTTTCACAGACTTCTTTTTCTTTCCATAAGACTTTCTTTTGGAAGAAGTCCGTTCCATAGCAAGAACTGAGCCTTTAGAACCTTTCATAGAAAGCTCAGCGGTAACCAGCATATTCATTAATTCGGCCAAGGAATTTTGAAGTTTATGCATGTGGTAATTCATGATGAATTGCCCATATGCATCAGTCAAGGATTGCAGAATAATATCATTCTGCAGGTCCAAGTCTAACTTCACACCGAGCTTCTCAAGCTCTTCCATGTCCTTGATCATTGTCAGACAGTGATCTTGGACTGACTGCCCATCACGCATCTTAGCCTTAAAAAGTCATTTCGTGACTTGATACTTGGCTGCGCGACTCTGTTCACCAAACATCTCCTGCAGGTGAGCCAACATTTGGCGAGCAGTCCCGATATCTTCATGTTGGCGCTGGAGCTCATCAGACATCGAGCCCAACATGTAATATCTGGCCTTATTATCTTCGTCTATCCATTTTTTCAGAGACGCTCTCTGTTCAATGGATGGACGGGCTGGTAAGGTGGGAGGGTCCTGGTCCAATACATGGGTTAACTTCTCGGAACCCAAAACTAATTTTGTAGTTCCTGAGCCAATCTTTATAATTGGGTCCAGTCAGTCTATGTGTGTCCAGGATACGTGCCAATGGGTTGGACGCAGACATTTTTCTGTAGAGAGTCAAAGATTCTAGTTAGATACTATAATTTATGACTTGACCAATTTATTTAGGGATTTTATTTTTAAACAAATTAGCTCCCACTATTTTCTCGGATCCCTACACTCCCTCTGTAGAGATGCGAAAATCTCCACGATTAATGATTTCTAGTGGGTGGTGCGGTCTCACCAACTGACTCATCACCTCACCTAACAGTTATTGGTGATGGGTTAGCCAATGAGTGAACAACTCTTGTTCAATGATTCTCTAATCATGGTGCACCCAAACTTGGTCTCTAATTCATGAATCTCACCGTATCCAAAATATTGATCCACTCCTTAGTTAAGTCAGACCCACCATTTGCATAGACTGGGTTCTTAATTGAGTCTCTCACCGTATCCAAAATATTGAGCCCAACTCATCCTCCAGCCCATAGCATCCAATGCCTAATAGACATGGTTGCATCTTTTCCGGTGCAACTGAGCCACTGTATCCAGCCGAGAACAATCAACCCCGGGAAGGGCCCGCACATCTACAATGGTGGAAGACCTCAGACTTAATCTTTTCTTAGGGAGAATTGATTCAGGTCTCATTAAACTAGACTTGTCATAGTCATAACAATTATGACTAACCTAGTGGCATGGGTTAGCTCGGATTATTGACCACCTCAGATCAGAACTGTGTCAACAGATATGGCCAGGTAAGTGAGACCGGTGGAAGGAATATGCCATTAACTCGTACAAGAATGCATTCAGGTCGAGTAGCTTCCAATTAAAAACCAGTCGGTCGTATGTGCCAAACTTACCTTAGACACCAAATTGTTGAGCCAGAACCAATTGGGTTAGCCTACAATCCAGACTCTAACCTCTGAGCCTAATTAGGTCTTGCTTGATCGTGACTCGATCTTGACCCAGACTTAATCCTATTAGGCTGGTCAATTTAAGCATTGTTGATCCCATCTAACCAACTCTTGATTCGGTTTGATCAACCGCTTAGACCTAATTGAGCTACCCAAGCCCGAACCCAGTATTATGAATATGTCTTAGATCTAAAATTCTCAATTTTAGACCTAATTAATATTCCATAATCTTAATTTCTTAATTAAGTAGGGTTCATAAACAAAATATGCACAATAAATCCTAGGGTTTCAGGATCTAGGGATTTTGCAGAAAGTAAGTTTTGGGTTTCTGATTAAGGACGAACACGCAGCACCCCTACACATCATAAGAACACCCCATCGAATGGAAAGAGAGGGCCTTTAAACCCTTCTTCATTCTTATGACCGGACGGCCAAGAGGAACGCCTTAATCAGGAACATGCAATACTACAAAATAGTTTTAGATCTATATCATATATCTCATATACAAATTAGATCTAATCATGGCATATTTTGCATACATCTCATGTATCGAATCATGCATATTTTCAGATCTAAATTATCTCATAATAATCTAAAAAATTAGATTTAAATTGATCTAATCAAAATAAATTCTAATCTAGATAATTATGTAGAACTATTCTACAACTAGTCTAGACATGCATCAATCATATCTCATATGATATTTAAAATTAAATAATTTTTATTTGCTATTTTTTAGATGTTATTATAACCATTATAATATCAAAAAATAGTAAATAAATAGATCTAAAATATGATTTAATCAAGATTAAATTCAAAAACATGCAAGACTATTCTATAGAACTATTCTATTTTAGAACTAGTCATGCATATTTTCTAATCTTAGATCCAAATCATTTAATTTTAATTTTTTTTGATTTTCAGATCTGATCACATCTCATGTGACATCTAAAATTCACTTATTTTCTAATTAAAATAAATTTAAAATTAGATCTAAACACTTTTAGAACCTTGGCTCTGATACCAGTTGAAGGAAAATCCTGATTTTTCGGATCCAGGTTCGTTCAGATCTGATCAGATCAAGAGATATATTTCAAAAATTTTTTTTTCTTTGATCTAGATCAGATCTGAGATATTTTCAGATCTGATTCTTATTATTTTAATAAATAAAATAAAATAAAAGATAAATTAAATCAAATTTAATTTACCTTGATATGGGTAATCCTATTACCCGTTGATGATCCTGTATGCAGCGGAAGGTTCTGGATCTAGCCACGCAAGTGCCTGGCCTCTACCGGTATCCACTCGGCTAGATCTGGAGATCCTCTTCTTCTCTATCATGTCTCCAAAAATTAGATCTGGATCTGATCTGGAGGATCTTCAAAACTCCTTTTGAAGATCAGCAGTCGTCCTTTGCAGCAGTGCAGCCTTCTTAGCTTTTCAGTCGCCTTTCTCTTGATCTGGAATCGCACCAACCAAAAGTCCAAAACTCCTTTTGGACGTGGAGAGGAAGGGGAGAAGGTGGTTTGGCATGGAGGAAGAGGGGAGAGGCAGCCTTGGGCATGGGGAATTGTGATTCCTTTCAATCACTTCCAATCTCTAATTTGAGTTGGGCGCAGGGTCTTATTTATAGACTGTCTGTGATCCAACTTCTCTTCTTCCCAACCAATCACAACTCTTTGTGAAATCAGATCTAAATCTGATTGGTGGGAATAGAGTCCCCTGGATTCCTCCTTAGAGGGCGCCTAAGACCAGTCAAAGTTGGTTCTTAGGAGAACTCTAATTGGAATCCAAAAAGGAGATGGAGTCCCTGTCCAACAGGGACTCCTAGGCGCCTCCAACTTGGGCACACGCCAAGGGTGGTGTGCCCTCTTCCTTGCCAGGTTCTGGCAGGGGGATAGGCCCCCACCAGCTCTCCAATAGGTGCATGACATGTGGTCAAAAGTCAAAGTGTCAATGGTCAACATTTGACCAGTCAAAGGTAGACTTTTGACCAAAGTCAAAGAACAAGAAATGGCAGGTGACCAAAAATGGTAGGTAATGTCTTACAAAATAAGACAATCCTTTTCTGACTTGGACAACCTCCAGTCAGACCATATGAAGGCCTCTGATTGAGCACAAACTTCTTTGGCTCAGTCAGGACAACTTATTTATGATAGCAAAAGAAGAACGTTAGGTTCAATCGAGTGCTAGCATGATTTTCTTGAACCTAATTGAATCTCATTCAGATCAATTGAACTAGATCAGTTCAATTGATGATCACCAGATTCAAACCCTTGTTTGTGTGACCCAGTTAGGTTCAGTTCTGTATGGTAATGGGATATGTCATGATCTCTATCATCGACATCATCGAAACTCCTTTCGATGGATCAAAACTCTTCTGATTCGAACAGCTAGAATGATCGATCATCTAAATCATTCTAATTGCTCCCAAAATCCACCAGTGACACCTAGCAGTATATGGTGGCAACCCATCAGAGCTGAATGTGAACCTCTTGGTGCAGCTACCTGTGTGATTAAGTTCTTCTATCTTGAGCCCCGATCAGATTAGGGTTAAGGTAAACTCGTCAAACCCTAGTTTCTATCATATGATGTAATCATTCGATTCGAGTTCGATATGAAAATCTAAATAGAAACTCTTTCTATTATTTCACTCTACCATGGCCATGGACTTCTGGACTTGATTCTCACGATTATCATAGGGTTGCTCCTCTACCACCGAGGTAGATAGATTCCATCTTGATGCCATCCAGTTCCTACAATGAACATGCTATAGCCAACATACACCTCAGGGTTCCATATGGCTAGGAGATCGAGTATTGGTGTAGTCAAACTATAACACCCTCAAGGTGAATTGCCGATGCACCTCAGGTCAAAGAACCAGACACACTACTGCAGCATCGAGTCAGTCATTGACAAGAAGGTAGACTCCCTAATGACTACTCGAGATGGTCACGCTCAGTGCCCTCATTCTCTAATGAGTATCTGTACTCTCGCTCTGGTGTCTCCACACCGTAGACTCAAGACTCATCTATTAAAGAGAAGCGATTGTACACCAACCTTCCGGATCAATCACCATCCTCATGATGATCCTATGGTCGGGAGCATTTTATGAGTTAACAATGATTATTCATGTCTTAAATTTTCAACTCTTGAAAATATGAATTATCATTACCATTAACTCAAAGGATGTATCACAGACACTAAATACACATATGTGATATAAAATAATCCATTTTATTGATTATAGTCAAAATTATAATTTTGCCCCTAGAAGTGTATTACAAGTGTCAGCCAATTCTGGCTTCTAGGGCACATATATCTAACAGTAACTATACTCAGAGATTCATTATTTCATTTTGCTGGATTGCCCCCACATGTTGCTAGGCATCATTGATGTCTTATGAGACCAACAAGAATTATTTTGATGGTCAATAATTCTCATTAGCTGAATTAAAATTATTTCAATCCATTGAAATAAGTTTCAATCCATTGAAATAAGTTTCAATAATATTGTTAATAGCGATCATAATATATCTCACTACCAGATAGAATAAAACTTATGGAGTTATACACAAAAATGAATTGATCTAGGATTTGACATTGGGCTTTGAAAGTCCTAATTGAGTTCGGATTTATGAAAAATCCTAAAATGATTTTAGCTCTCCATACTAATACATGGTTAAACCCTAAATCTTTATAAGACTTGGACTCCTTATGTGATGGGGAGTTGGCTAGTCAAAGCACGCAAAGTGGGTGCCTAAGTGTTGGATGCCCAACAACTTGAATTCACATGAAAAGAGAGGAGGGGTGGCATCCAAAGATGTTGCATGCCCAAGTCAGGCCTAGAGTCCTTCTTAGCTATGGCTTTGATTGGTCAATGCCTTATGCTATTAGGATTGTTTTGGATCTATTTAAATTTCAAACCCTAGAGGATTGAGATAAGAATTTGATCTCATGCCTTGAGGAGAGTACATCTGTTTCCCAAAACAAACCTCACGCCCTCTCTCTCTCTCTCTCTCTCATGCCCCCACCCATCACACATGCAAGAAAAGAAAAAAGGAGCACCTCTTTTCTCATGCCAAAAAGGAAAGATCTTTCTCTGCTTCTCTTGCATCAGGTGGCTAAGGATTGGTCTGCATTAGGGCTAAATCTAAAATATGTATGCAAATTTTCTTAGAGAAAAAAGATCAAAAATTAGCGAAGCATCCTAGACTATTCTTATATGGATACTTGTAGAGGCCAGACATGTGTGCAGCTTCAAAAGAACCCTTGCAGATATCTACGATCATCAAATTACGGTGAAGGTCTATGTATGCAAGGTGAAGATCAAATCTTCTCCATTATTATTTTAATCTTAATCTTAACTATGAGAGATTCTAGATTTTTGAGATGCAATCTCATACATGCATGTATGAATTAATCTATCTTTTTGCTACATTTTAATTTTTAATCATAAATGCTACCAGATTTTCTTCACCCACCTTATCTTCGGTCGAGGATCCATCCACCTCGTATTCTACTGAAGATCCCTTTTCCTTGTCTTCTTCTAGGGAGACCAAGTCCGACCTCACTTGTTTGGGTTTTGGCAGTAATAGATTGGCACTAGAGAAAGGATCCCAGTTGTTATTTAGGGCTTATTTTGAGAGAGAGTGTGTGTTTCATCATGAGGCCACGAAGAGGAGCTTTAAATGCCTTTCATCACTCAAAAGGTGCAGGCCTTGACCGCCATGATATAAAAAATGTAGTATTGAGTTTTAGCACCTCGAATTCGACCCACAACAAGCCCAAATAAAGAAACCGATAGTAGGAGAAGGCCATGGCCCGTAATAGGGCGCGGCCTACAGCAGTGCATGGCCCAATGCATGGGCGTGGCCCCACAAGCACAGGCATAGCCTAGGATGGATAGACCACATGGTCCATCACGGTCCACCATGCGCTCGGACACATGCACGGTCCAGGAGGGAGTGCATGGATCAGGTGCACTCCACGTGCAGTTCGTGCATATCCTAGCTTAGTTCATGTGGTCCATGCCTTGCGTGTGGACCGCTTAAGGGTCTACGAGGATTTTATGTAGTCTACAATCATGTTTTGTCCTAATTTTTGTGTAGAAGCATGATCAGATGGTTGCAGACGCATGCAGGTGAGATCCAATGGTCCAATGGCTTGTTTTGGTCTTGTAAGGAGATCTACATTGCTTAGGACTTGGATTTAAGCCTTTAAAAAGGCCCAGATGGAGCTATAACAAAGAGGGTAGATCAGCAGATTAAAAGAGCAGCCAAGAGCCATAGCGATGCTTCGAGCAGACTGCCAGGTAGTGTTCAAAGCTATGAGAAGTTTCCTATAAAAAGCTTTGTAAGAGATAATGCTTCTTATTGAGAGAGAGAGAGATTGATGTATGAGGGTTGAGAGTATGTGATCTCCTCTTATAATTTTTTTTTCTCATAGTGAAGATTACATGCCCCATGGTGGTAAGCCTTAGGCTGATCCATATATTTGATGGTGTCTTTCTTATATCTCTTCTTTCTTTCAATTATGGTATCGACTGAAGGGAAATCCGGATTTTCTAGACCAAGTTCGTTCAGATCTGATCAGATCAAGAGATATATTTTAAAATTTTTTTCTTTGATCTAGATCAGATCTAAGATATTTTAGATCTAATTATTATTATTTTAAAAATTAAAATAACATCAGATAAATTAAATCAGATTTAATTTACCTTGATATAGGTAATCCTATTACCCATTGATAATCCTATTTGCAGCGGAAGGTTTTGGATCTAGCCACGCAAGTGCCTGGCCTCTATCGATATCCACTCAAGCTGGATTTGGAGATCCTCTTCTTCTCTATCACGTCTCTAAAAATCAGATCTGGATCTGATCTGGAGGATCTTCAAAACTCCTTTTGAAGATCAGCAGTCGTCCTTTGCAGCAGTGCAACCTTCTAGCTTTCAGTCACCTTTCTTTGATCTGGATCGCACCAACCAAAAATCCAAAACTTCTTTTGGATGTGGAAAGGAGAGGGAGAAGGTGGTTTGGCATGGAGGAAGAGGGGAGAGGCAGCCTTGGGTGTGGAGAATTATGATTCCTTTCAATCACTTCCAATCACAATCTAGGTTGGGCGCAGGATCTTATTTATAGACTGTCTGTAATCTAACTTCTCTTCTTCCCAACCAATCACAACTCTTTATGAAATCAGATCTAAATCTGATTGATGGGAATAGAGTCCCCTGGATTCCTCCTTAGAGGGTGCCTAAGACCAGTCAAAGTTGGTTCTTAGGAGAACTCTAATTGGAATCCAAAAAGGAGATGGAGTCCCTATCCAACAGGGACTCCTAGGCGCCTCCAACTTGGGCACACGCCAAGGGTGGCGTGCGCCCTCTCCTTGCCAGGTTCTGGCAGGGGGACAGGCCCCCACCAGCTCTCCAATAGGTGCGTGACATGTGGTCAAAAGTCAAAGTGTCAATGGTCAACTGTTTGACCAGTCAAAGGTAGACTTTTGACCAAAGTCAAAGAACAAGAAATGGCAGGTGACCAAAAATGGCAGGTAATGTCTTACAAAATAAGACAACCTTTTCTGACTTGGACAACCTCCAGTCAGACCATATGAAGGCCTTTGATTGAGCACAAACTCCTTTGGCTCAGACAGGACAACTTATTTATGATAGCAAAAGAAGAACGTTAGGTTCAATCGAGTGCTAGCACGATTTTCCTTGAACCTAATTGAATCTCATTCAGATCAATTGAACTAGATCAGTTCAATTGATGATCACCAGATTCAAACCCTTATTTGTGTGACCCAGTTAGGTTCAGTTCTATATGGTAATGGGATATGTCATGATCTCTATCATCGACATCATCGAAACTCCTTTCGATGGATCAGAACTCTTCTGATTCGAATAGCTAGAATGATCGATCATCTAAATCATTCTAATTGCTCCCAAAATCCACCAGTGACACCTAGCAGTATATGGTGGCAACCCATCAGAGCTGAATGTGAACCTCTTGGTGCAGCTACCTGTGTGATTAAGTTCTTCTATCTTGAGCCCCGATCAGATTAGGGTTAAGGTAAACTCGTCAAACCCTAGTCTCTGTCATATGATGTAATCATTCGATTCGAGTCCGATGTGAAAATCTAAATAGAAACTCTTTCTATTATTTCACTCTGCCATGGCCATGGACTTCTGGACTTGATTCTCATGATTATCATAGGGCTGCTCCTCTACCACCGAGGTAGATAGATTCCATCTTGATGCCATCCAGTTCCTACAATGAACATGCTATAGCCAACATACACCTCAGGGTTCCATATGGCTAGGAGACCGAGTAATGGTGTAGTCAAACTATAACACCCTCAAGGTGAACTGTCGATGCACCTCAGGTCAAAGAACCAGACACACTACTGCAGCATCGAGTCAGTCATTGACGAGAAGGTAGACTCCCTAATGACTACTCGAGGTGGTCACGCTCAGTGCCCTCATTCTCTAACGAGTACCTGTACTCTCGCTTCGGTGTCTCCACACCGTAGACTCAAGACTCATCTACTAAAGAGAAGCGATTGTACACCAACCTTCCGGATCAATCACCATCCTCGTGATGATCCTATGGTCGGGAGCATTTTATGAGTTAATAATGATTATTCATGTCTTAAATTTTCAACTCTTGAAAATATGAATTATCATTACCATTAACTCAAAGGATGTATCACAGACACTAAATACACATATGTGATAGAAAATAACCCATTTTATTGATATTAGTCAAAATTATAATTTTGCCCCTAGAAGTGTATTACAAGTGTCAGCCAATTCTGGCTTCTAGGGCACATATATCTAACAATCTCCCACTTGTCCTAAAGCCAATTGGCTACAAGTCTAAGTCCCATCTTCTCAAGGTGGGCTTCGATCTTCTGCTGGCCCAACGGCTTTGTAAGTGGGTCTGCCACATTATCTGTGGAGTTGACTCTCTTGACCTCGACATAACCCTTCTCGAGGTAATCGCGGATGAGGATGGTATCGCCGCTCAATGTGCTTGGATTTCTGGTGAGACCTTGGCTCCTTAGCAAGGGCTATGGCGCCATTGTTGTCGCAGTATAGAGGAATGGCATCTGATGGCATTACTCCGATTTCTGCAGCAAACTTCTTATACCAGAATGCTTCCTTCACAGCCTCTGATGCAGCGATATATTCTGCTTCCATGGTGGAATCTGCTATCACCAGTTTGCTTGGAACTCTTCCAGCTGACAGCACCACCATTGCACACAAACAGACTCCCAGATGTCGACTTTCGATCATCTATATCGGACATGAAATCCGAGTCTGTGTATCCCTGGACTTGGAGTTCTCCATTACCAAAGACCAACATCATATCCTTAGTTCTTCTCAAGTACTTAAGGATACATTTCACAGAAGTCCAGTGTTCTTCACCTGGATTTGACTGATATCTGCTTGTGACACTCACAGCATGGGCTATATCAGGTCGTGTACATAGCATGGCATACATGAGGCTCCCTATTGCAGAAGCATAAGGGATCTTGCTCATGCGTTCTATTTCCTCAGGTGTGCTGGGGCACATCTTCTTGGAAAGATGAATACCATGTCTGAAGGGTATTAATCCCCTCTTAGAGTTTTCCATACTAAACCTCTTTAGTACTTTCTCTATGTACATCTTCTGTGAAAGTCCTAGCATCCTATTCGGTCTATCCCTATAGACCTTAATTCCTAGAATAAAGGATGCTTCACCTAGGTCTTTCATGGAGAATTCCTTGGACAACCATAATTTGACTGTTGTCAATCATGGGAATATCATTCCCAATAAGGAGGATGTCATCCACGTACAATACGAGGAAGACAACAGCGCTCCCACTGACCCTTTTTGAAAACACATGGTTCCTCTTCATTTTTGATGAAACCAAACTTTTTGATCACATCATTGAAATGAGTGTTCCAGCTCCGAGATGCTTGCTTAAGTCCATATATGGACCTTTGCAGCTTGCAAACCTTGTGATCAGTATCACTGGATGTGAAACCTAGCGGCTGTTCCATATAGATATCTTCCTCAAGATATCCATTTAAGAATGCCGTTTTCACGTCCATTTGCCATATTTCATAATCGAAATAGGCTGCAACGGCAAGCAATGTGCGGATGGATTTTAGCATAGCCACTGGGAAAAGGTATCCTGATAGTCAATGCCTTCGCATTGACTATAACCTTTTGCCACTAGTCTAGCCTTGAATGTCTCCACATTCCCATCTGCACCAATCTTTCTCTTGAAGATCCATTTACACCCAATAGGTACTATACCTTCTGGTGGATCTACCAAGGTCCAGACTTGGTTTGAGTGCATCGAGTCAATTTCTGACTGCATTGCCTCTAGCCATTTCTCGGAGTCGATATCTGATATCGCCTCATTGTAGGTTTTGGGATCATCACCATGAGCACCATTACCTACGAGGAACATTTCCTCTATGTCCTCTGAAATAATACCTAAGTATCTTTCAGGGGGATGGGAAACTCTTTTCCGATCTACGAGGTGGAGGAGGTAGTGTTCTTATTGGCTCAACCTGATTTGGTTCCAATTGGTCCTTAGCTCGTTGTACTTGTGAGACTTTCTCATCAAGCTTAATCTGCTTTCCAATGCCGCTATCTTGAATAAACTATTTTTCAAGAAAGATGGCATGTCGACTCACAATCACATTGTGGTCTTCTGGAATGTAGAAATAGTATCCTAATGACTCTTTAGGATATCCTATGAATCGAGCTCTAAAGGACCTAAACTCTAACTTGTCCGCTTGTTGTCTTTTGACATGAGCCGGACAACCCCAAATTCTGAGATGACTCAGACTTGGTTTCTTACCGTGCCATATCTCATACGGTGTGGTAGGAACGGTTTTAGAGGGAACCCTATTCAGTAGATAAATTGAAGTTAACAATGAGTGTCCCCAAAGAAAATCAGGGAGGTCTGTGAAGCTCATCATGGATCGAACCATATCCAATAGAGTCCGATTTCTCCATTCTGAAACCCCGTTGAGTTGAGGTGTTCCTGGTGGAGTCCATTGAGAGACTATGCCATTTATCCTTGAGATAGTCTAGGAATTTTCGGCTAAGGTATTCACCTCCTCGATCTGATCGAAGAACCTTAATGGGATTTTTCCAGTTTATTTTTCTACTTCATGTCTGAATTCTTTGAACTTTTCAAAAGCTTCAGACTTGTGTCTCATAAGATACACATACCCATACCTAGACAGATCATCGGTAAAGGTAATGAAGTAGACAAAATTGCCTCTAGCCGGCACATCAAATGGGCCGCACACATCAGTATGTACTAGGGCAAGGAGATCTGTGGCCCCCTCCCCATGTCCAACAAAAGGGAGTTTAGTCATTTTGCCTTGAAGACAAGATTCACAAGTTGGATATGACTCAAAAGTCAATGGACTCAATAGCCCATTTTTCTCCAATTTGTTGATCCTATCTTCTGCTATATGACCTAATCTCTAGTGCCATAGATATCTATCGTTTGGACTATCCCTAGGTCGTTTGGCATTCACGTTTTGCTCGATAGTTAAGAATAGGTACATCAATATGTAGCTGATAAAGACCATTAATAAGAAAACCATTTGCAATTTTATTTCTTTCATAAAGAATGTTACAATGGTCCTTAAAGAAGGTAATCACATAGCCTTCTTGTGCTAAGCATGAAACAGAAATCAAATTCCTGCTAGCTGCAGGCACATAATAACAGTCTTTTAAAACTAAGTCTAAACCAGATGGTAATCGAAGAGGGTATGTTCCCACGGCTACTGCAGCAACTCTTGCTCCATTACCGATGCGTAGGATCATGTCTCCATCCCTCAGCCTCCTGCTATCCTCAAGACCCTGCATGGAAGTGCACAGATGAGCACTAGAACCAGAGTCAAGCACCCAACTGGATGCAGAAGAAACCGTAAGGTTAGACTCAATAACGAGCATACCTCCAGAAGGACCTTCCTTCTTGTTCTTCAGGGTGGCCAGGTAAGTAGGGCAGTTCCGCTTCCAATGGCCGTCGCTGTTGCAATGGAAACACTTTCCTTTGACATCGGCCTTTTTCTTCGGCTCTGCCTTCTTCTTCTTTGATCCTTCCACCTTTCTGCTTTTTCACAGACTTCTTTTTCTTTCCATAAGACTTTCTTTTGGAAGAAGTCCGTTCCATAGCAAGAACTGAGCCTTTAGAACCTTTCATAGAAAGCTCAGCGGTAACCAGCATATTCATTAATTCGGCCAAGGAATTTTGAAGTTTATGCATGTGGTAATTCATGATGAATTGCCCATATGCATCAGTCAAGGATTGCAGAATAATATCATATCATATGCATCAGTCTGAATAACATCATTCTACAGATCCAAGTCCAACTTCACACCGAGCTTCTCAAGCTCTTCCATGTCCTTGATCATTGTCAGACAGTGATCTTGGACTGACTGCCCATCATGCATCTTAGCCTTAAAAAGTCATTTCGTGACTTGATATTTGGCTGCGCGACTCTGTTCACCAAACATCTCCTGCAGGTGAGCCAACATTTGGCGAGCAGTCCCGATATCTTCATGTTGGCGCTGGAGCTCATCAGACATCGAGCCCAACATGTAATATCTGGCCTTATTATCTTCGTCTATCCATTTTTCCAGAGACGCTCTCTGTTCAATGGATGGACGGGCTGGTAAGGTGGGAGGGTCCTGGTCCAAGTACATGGGTTAACTTCTCGGAACCCAAAACTAATTTTGTAGTTCCTGAGCCAATCTTTATAATTGGGTCCAGTCAGTCTATGTGTGTCTAGGATACGTGCCAATGGGTTGGACGCAGACATTTTCCTGTAGAGAGTCAAAGATTCTAGTTAGATACTGTAATTTTGACTTGACCAATTTGTTTAGGAAATTTTATTTTTAAACAAATTAGCTCCCACTATTTTCTCGGATCCCTACACTCCCTCTGTAGAGATGCAAAAATCTCCACGATTAATGATTTCTAGTGGGTGGTGCGGTCTCACCAACTGACTCATCACCTCACCTAACAGTTATTGGTGATGGGTTAGCCAATGAGTGAACAACTCTTGTTCAATGATTCTCTAATCATGGTGCACCCAAACTTGGTCTCTAATTCATGAATCTCACCGTATCCGAAATATTGATCCACTCCTTAGTTAAGTCAGACCCACCATTTGCATAGACTGGGTTCCTTAATTGAGTCTCTCACCGTATCCGGAAATATTGAGCCCAACTCATCCTCCAGCCCATAGCATCCAATGCCTAATAGACATGGTTGCATCTTCCCGGTGCAACTGAGCCACTGTATCCAGCCGAGAACAATCAACCCCGGGAAAGGGCCCGCACATCTACAATGGTGGAAGACCTCAGACTTAATCTTTTCTTAGGGAGAATTGATTCAGGTCTCATTAAACTAGACTTGGTCTTAGTCATAACAATTATGACTAACCTAGTGGCATGGGTTAGCTCGGATTATTGACCACCTCAGATCAGAACTGTGTCAACAGATATGGCCAGGTAAGTGAGATCGGTGGAAGGAATATGCCATTAACTCATACAAGAATGCATTCAGGTCGAGTAGCTTCCAATTAAAAAAATCAGTCGGTCGTATGTGCCAAACTTACCTTAGACACCAAATTGTTGAGTCAGAACCAATTGGGTTAGCCTACAATCCAGACTCTAACCTCTGAGCCTAATTAGGTCTTGCTTGATCGTGACTCGATCTTGACCCAGACTTAATCCTATTAGGCTGGTCAATTTAAGCATTGTTGATCCCATCTAACCAACTCTTGATTCGGTTTGATCAACCGCTTAGACCTAATTGAGCTACCCAAGCCCGAACCCAGTATTATGAATATGTCTTAGATCTGAAATTCTCAATTTTAGACCTAATTAATATTCCATAATCTTAATTTTTAATTAAGTAGGGTTCATAAACAAAATATGCACAATAAATCCTAGGGTTTCAGGATCTAGGGTTTTGCAGAAAGTAAGTTTTGGATTTCTGATTAAGGACGAACACGCAGCACCCCTACACATCATAAGAACACCCCATCGAATGGAAAGAGAGGGCCTTTAAACCCTTCTTCGTTCTTATGATCGGACGGCCAAGAGGAATGCCTTAATCAGGAACATGCAATACTACAAAATAGTTTTAGATCTATATCATATATCTCATATATAAATTAGATCTAATCATGGCATATTTTGCATACATCTCATGTATCGAATCATGCATATTTTTAGATCTAAATTATCTCATAATAATCTAAAAAATTAGATTTAAATTGATCTAATCAAAATAAATTCTAATCTAGACAATTATGTAGAACTATTCTACAACTAGTCTAGACATGCATCTATCATATCTCATATGATATTTAAAATTAAATAATTTTTATTTACTTTTTTAGATGTTATTATAACCATTATAATATCAAAAAATAGTAAATAAATAGATCTAAAATATGATTTAATCAAATTAAATTGAAAACATGCAAGACTATTCTATAGAACTATTCTATTTTAGAACTAGTCATGCATATTTTTTAATCTTAGATCCAAATCATTTAATTTTAATTTTTTTTGATTTCAGATCTGATCACATCTCATGTGACATCTGAAATTATTTATTTTTTAATTAAAATAAATTTAAAATTAGATCTAAACACTTTTAGAACCTTGGCTCTGATACCAGTTGAAGGAAAATCCTGATTTCCCGGATCCAGGTTCGTTCAGATCTGATCAGATCAAGAGATATATTTTAAAATTTTTTCTCTTTGAATCTAGATTAGATCTTAAGATATTTTAGATCTAATTATTATTATTTTAAAAATTAAAATAAAATTAGATAAATTAAATCAAATTTAATTTACCTTGATATGGGTAATCCTATTACCCATTGATGATCCTGTATGCAGCGGAAGGTTCTGGATCTAGCCACGCAAGTGCCTGGCCTCTACCGATATCCACTCGAGCTAGATCTAGAGATCCTCTTCTTCTCTATCATGCCTCCAAAAATTAGATCTGGATCTGATCTGGAGGATCTTCAAAACTCCTTTTGAAGATCAGCAGTCGTCCTTTGCAGCAGCGCAGCCTTCTAGCTTTCAATCGCCTTTCTTTGATCTGGATCGCACCAACCAAAAATCCAAAACTCCTTTTGGATGTAGAGAGGAGAGGGAGAAGGTGGTTTGGCATGGAGGAAGAGGGGAGAGGCAGCCTTGGGCATGGGGAATTGTGATTCCTTTTAATCACTTCCAATCACAATCTGGGTTGGGCGCAGGGTCTTATTTATAGACTGTCTGTGATCCAACTTCTCTTCTTCCCAACCAATCACAACTCTTTATGAAATTAGATCTAAATTTGATTGATGGAAATAGAGTCCCTTAGATTCCTCCTTAGAGGGCGCCTAAGACCAGTCAAAGTTGGTTCTTAGGAGAACTCTAATTGGAATCCAAAAAGGAGATGGAGTCCTTGTCCAACAGGGACTCCTAGGCGCCTCCAACTTGGGCACACGCCAAGGGTGGCGTGTGCCCTCTTCCTTGCCAGGTTCTAGCAGGGGGACAGGCCCCCACCAGCTCTCCAATAGGTGCATGACATGTGGTCAAAAGTCAAAGTATCAATGGTCAATGTTTGACCAGTCAAAGGTAGACTTTTGACCAAAGTCAAAGAACAAGAAATGGTAGGTGACCAAAAATGGTAGGTAATGTCTTACAAAATAAGACAACCTTATCTGACTTGGACAACCTCCAGTCAGACCATATGAAGGCCTCTGATTGAGCACAAACTCCTTTGGCTCAGATAGGACAACTTATTTATGATAGCAAAAGAAGAACGTTAGGTTCAATCGAGTGCTAGCACGATTTTCTTGAACCTAATTGAATCTCATTTAGATCAATTGAACTAGATCAGTTCAATTGATGATCACCAGATTCAAACCCTTGTTTGTGTGACCCAGTTAGGTTCAGTTCTATATGGTAATGGGATATGTCATGATCTCTATCATCGACATCATCGAAACTCCTTTCGATGGATCAGAACTCTTCTGATTCGAACAGCTAGAATGATCGATCATCTAAATCATTCTAATTGCTCCCAAAATCCATCAGTGACACCTAGCAGTATATGGTGGCAACCCATCAGAGCTGAATGCAAACCTCTTGGTGCAGCTACCTGTGTGATTAAGTTCTTCTATCTTGAGCCCCGATCAGATTAGGGTTAAGGTAAACTCATCAAACCCTAGTCTCTGTCATATGATGTAATCATTCAATTCAAGTCCGATGTGAAAATCTAAATAGAAACTCTTTCTATTATTTCACTCTGCCATGGCCATGGACTTCTGGACTTGATTCTCATGATTATCATAGGGCTGCTCCTCTACCACCGAGGTAGATAGATTCCATCTTGATGCCATCCAGTTCCTACAATGAACATGCTATAGCCAACATACACCTCAGGGTTCCATATGGCTAGGAGATCGAGTAATGGTATAGTCAAACTATAACACCCTCAAGATGAGCTGCCGATGCACCTTAGGTCAAAGAACCAGACACACTACTGCAGCATCGAGTCAGTCATTGACGAGAAGGTAGACTCCCTAATGACTACTCAAGGTGGTCACGCTCAGTGCCCTCATTCTCTAATGAGTACCTGTACTCTCGCTCCGGTGTCTCCACACCATAGACTCAAGACTCATCTACTAAAGAGAAGCGATTGTACACCAACCTTCCGGATCAATCACCATCCTCGTGATGGTCCTATGGTCGGGAGCATTTTATGAGTTAACAATGATTATTCATGTCTTAAATTTTTAACTCTTGAAAATATGAATTATCATTATCATTAACTCAAAAATGTATCACAGACACTAAATACACATATATGATAGAAAATAATCCATTTTATTGATATTAGTCAAAATTATAATTTTGCCCCTAGAAGTGTATTACAAGTGTCAGCCAATTCTGGCTTCTAGGGCACATATATCTAATATCGACATCATCATTGGTATTGTGATCTTGGCCTGAGGGGATCCATATTTCATATGAGGGATTTTTCCAACAAATGGTACCAAAGCAAATGGTATCATAATAATTGGTATTCAAGCCAGATTATCAGAGCTCCAAATTTTTTAGATTCCAACAATGTTGATCAAGATTAAAGAAGATGGAGAAGACAAGCTCAATCAAGATAGAGATTAATTGGTATGATGGGAAGAGCAATTTCTTCCTATGGCAAGCGAGGGTGAAGGATGGACACATCTAACGAGTATTGATTAATGCTCTTTTATGCGAGGAGAAGCTAACTATAATGGAAGCGAAGGATTGGAGGTGGCTCCAAATATAGATGGTAAACACGATCTGCTTGTACTTGATAGATGATTTAGTGATCCATGTGCTTAGCAAAATTTTTTCAATAGCGATCTAGTTAAAGCTCAAGGAGATGCATCCGACAAAGTCACTCACCAATGCTCTCTTTCTTTGAAAGTAGTTCTACCAGCTACAGATGAGTAAGGGGTAGAGCGTATAGGAGTATCTAAGCAATTTCCAAAAAATTCTCACCGATCTCCTCATTATTAATGAAAAGGTTGAGAAGAAGACTAAACGTTAGTCTTGCTTTCGTCGCTTCCTTCTTCTTTTTAGTCTTTGATAACTGCTCTTCTTGTGGAGAAGAGCATCATCAAGATAGAAGAGGTTACTTCTATACTTCTCTAGATAAGATTCTCAGATGGAAGAATCGAGATTCAAGTTCAGATGGTGACTCGACTATGATGGTGATTGAGGATGGTGGTGGTAGATGACGAAGTAGCAGAGGATCCCAAGATGGATGGTCCAAGTCCAAATTGAGAGACTATAGCAAGATTAGATGCTACCAGTGTGATGAGTTAGGGCATCGAGTCAGAGATTGTCCATAACTTTAAGATCGGATGAAAGTTACTGTAGCGGTGGTCCAAGATAGCGACGTAGATGAGACCGATGATGTACTTATGGTCTTAGATGAGATATCTACTTCTTTTCAATAGTGAATTTTAGATTCTACATGTTTGCATCATATTTATTGAAGAGAGTTGTTTAACTCCTTAGAGAGCAGTGAGGGCACTATTTGTTTGTCGGAAGGATCAAGCTATGCAATCAAGAGTATTGGGACTGATAGAGTGTAATGTTGTCAGTAAGATGCCATATTTATTAATTTAATTCTTACTTCTTAAATAATTAAAAATATGTAGAAAGTAGTGAGTCAGGTTGAATCTATGAAAAAGATGGTGCTTTAGTTTTAAAATTTTTAATTTTATAAAAATAAAATTTTAAAATAGAATTAAAGTCAAAAAATAAAAATATAAATAAAAAGCAAAAATTAAATGGTGTAGAAAGATAAACTTGGTACTAAAATCTACTATTTAAATCTTAGTATCTACTTGTAATAAAGTAAATTTGTGATTAAAAGTAAAGAATCAAAATTTAAAGAGCATAAAATAAATCTTGCATTAATTTAAAGTCTTTAAATAGATGGAGGGATGTTTGGAGGAAGAATCCGGATGAAAATCAAGTTAGAACTCCTAAAATGAGTCAAATTGATGCATCTGGTTGCTTGGATCTTGCTGCCCACTGCATGATGATCGAATGGCTGAAAAATTATCCAAAAAACCTTGTTTACAAGCTTAAATCCTGTCAGCAGCTTTATGGATCATTGGATCTTGATCAGGAAGTTTTGGGCTGTTAGATGGCACAAATAGGAGCTGGAGGACGTTGAATCAAAATAGGAAAATACCCCATCCATTGGATCTTGATCGGGAACAAATGCAGCCATCTGATCATGCCTTCATTGTGCTTGCGGTCCCTATGGACAGAGCGCTTTATAGACCCCGCCCAATCAGAATGCAACATGCCAGGTAAAATGATGAAATTGCCTCATGCGCCATGTTTTAGTGGACTTATTAAGGGTCTACGGTGTGGCGAGTGTTGTCATAGTCCATCGTGGACCGCATGATTTCTAATATCATAGTGACGTCACTGCTGGGTTGGGCAGGCTGAGCGGGTGGGCGAGCTGGCTGGGCTATAGGTGAGCGAGTTGGGCTGGCTATGCGTGGGCCATTTTTGCATGCTAGGCCGACTAGTTTAGCGAGCTAGCTGGGCTGGGCTAGTCGATTTTCCTTTTATTATTTATTTATTTATTTATTATTTTTTCTTTGAACCTCCAGTTTGGATCCAATTTATGTTCAATTTGCTCCATTTTTTTTCTTTGAGCTCTTTTTATTGGCGATCACTTTTCCTACAAAAGATAAATAAAAATATTAATTCTTAAAAATAAAATAAATTAATTCATAAATTAATACTTTTATTAATATATTTGTGATACTTATCACACTGATAAGTGGTAAAAATATACTAATAAAAGTATTAAATTATAAAATAAATTAATCTATTTTATTAGAAATTAATATTTTTATTAATCTTATGTAGGAAAGAAGGCTACCAATGTGAAGATCTTATTTTTCTGGTTCTGATGAAAAAAATTTCAGACAAAACGGACTTCAAATGAGCGAGAATCAAATTTCAAAAAAAAAAAAAAACTGACGACGCAACGCTGACGTCAAAATGACGTCAGCATTTTTCGTGGTGCACGGTGGACCATCTGAAGGATAATTTGGAAATTTCACAGCATAAAGAGTGCTCTAATTGGCTGAAGAACACAGCGGTCCATGCAACACCGGGCTCGCGCACGGTCCACGGAGGGCAATTTGGGAATTCTGGCTGATCCAACGGGCGGTTTTCACTGAAGCTTGATCGGACGGACGAGAAGAAGGCGCTGATGGACGGCATCCGCAGCTCCCGATCGAGATCCAACGGTCGAGATTCATCCCGACATAAAACTAAAGGTCTGAAGGCTTATTTCAACGCGATCGGACGGTCCAGATTCGATCCAACGGTCGATCCAACGGCTGAGATTAAATCCGACTTGATCTGGGTTATTTTAAGGGGTTTTTGAGTGGTTTTTGGACCGTTTGATCACCATCCAACGGTCAGAATTACCCAGATCTTAATTTGAGTTGTTTTGGGAGTCTTAAACCTAGTTTTTGATGGAATTTTGAGGGGAAATCAAATTCTTTACCTATAAAAAAGCCTATGTTGCCGTGAAAAAAAAAAAGAAAAAGAGAGAGACAAAGAGAGAGACGGGGAGAAAGAGAGAGAGGGAGAAAGAGAGAGAGAAAGAGAGAGGAGAGAGATAAAAAAAAGTGATTTGTGAGAAAATTAAAAAGGATTTTTTTTTTGATTTTTCTTCAACGATCAAGACATCATCAAGGAGCCTCTTCTTCTTCGCCAAAGTTCTCCACATCAAGAGCAGCAGACAATCAATTTCAGCAATCAAACAGTCTAATTTCTTCATGCTTTTTATTTTATTTGCTATTTTTGAATTTGTTATCATGAACTAAATTTTATTTTACTAAGGCTAAGGTGTAGCCACTCTTTTGATGCAATATTCAGTATGATTTATTTTTAAATTTTATTCATGAGGAGTATATAAATCTGATCTTAATGCTTTTAGATTACTGGCCATCTTCTAATTGATCTGATGAACATAGATGTTACGGACCAAGTACATCTATGTTAATGCTTCTTGATTATATACCTTGTATTATGAATCAAATTAGAATTCATATGCATGCGGGAATTTTAGTGCGCTTTGGACGCAGCGTATTTTAATTAGAGGGTTTCACAAAACCTAATGCATTAATATTTATTTAAATTACACCTGGACCAAAGGGTAATTAATAAATATTAATAGTTTTGCTATGCCTGGACCAAAGGATAGTGAATAAATTAGGAGACTCCACCGTCACATGAAATAAAATTAATCTAAAAATCTGAATATTGTATTGACTGAGTTGGTGAACCGATTGCCTTAGTAATCCATTGCTCTTGAATTTAAAACCCTAATAATTTACACTCTCTCTATTTAATTAAAAACTTTTAATTATTTTTTTTATTTTTTTTAATTTCTTATTCTCATAAATCGATCTTCTAAATAAAGCATAGGAAAGAGCTTTTCAGTACTTATTTTCCAATCCTCTAGGGACGATACTCTACTCATTCACTTTATTACTTGATCGACTGGTGCACTTGCCATAGCTATAAATTAGCACGCATCAAGTTTTTGGCACCGTTGCCGGGGATTGTGTCTAAAATAATATTAAAATTTTGATCCTAGCTTTACTTTAGAAATTTATTTTTAATTTTTATTATTTAAAAAAAAAAATTTAGTGCATGACACGTACTGGACATAGTAACTTACTACCTCTAGATCCAGAAATTGAAAGAACTATTAGAAGACTACAACAAGAGAGAAACATGGCAGCTGAAGATCCTAACGACATCAATCTAGGAGTGGATATGGCGACTGAAGGACAGCATGAAGCTATTCGACCAGTACATCGTCCATTAAATGATTACATCACACCATCTGTAGCCGATGCAGCTTCGAGCATCAGGAGACCGCCTGTACGAGCAAACAACTTCGAAATAAAAGCCGGACGATGATCCAGATGATTCAATCAACTGTCCAATTCAGTGGACACATGCATGATGATCCGAATGCCCATATTTCTAATTTTCTTGAACTTTGTGATACTTTTAAAATTAATGGGGTGTCGGATGATGCTATTAGATTAAGGTTATTTCCTTTCTCTTTATGGGATAAAGCTAAAAATTGGCTTCATTCTCTTCCTGCAGGTTCTATCACAACTTGGGATGTCCTAGCCCAAAAATTCTTAGCCAAGTACTTTCCACCTTCCAAAACTGCTAAGATGCGCAACGATATCACTTCTTTTATGCAGATGGACATGGAGACACTATATGAGGCTTGGGAGCATTTCAAGGAACTGCTGAGGAGATGTCCACATCATCAACTACCCGTATGGCTTCAGGTACAAACTTTCTATAATGGTTTATCTCCTACTAATCGATCTATGATTGATGCAGCAGCAGGAGGAACCATTAATCGAAAAAATGGAGGAAGAAGCCTTCGATCTGATCGATGAGATGGCATCAAATAGCTATCAATGGCAGACAGAGCGCATGATGCCAAAAAGACTAGCAGCTGTGCAGGGAGTAGATTGCGTGCCAACTTTACTAGCTGAAATTGCAGCCCTTAGAGCCGAAGTCAACAACTTAAAGGGAACAGCTATGCATGTTCAGAGCATTACTTGTGACCTGTGTGGAGGAGGACACGATACGAGCAATTGCCAGACAGGTAATCCTTTTGCTAAAACAACTGATACAGCTAATTATATTGGTAATTTTTTTAGGCCGCAACAAAACAATCCCTACTCCAACACATACAATCAAGGGTGGAGGCAGCACCCAAATTTCTCATGGAGCAATCAAAATGCAGCACAACAGCCACCCCCGGGATTCCAAGTACCTGAAAAGAAGTCCAACATGGAAGAGCTGATGGTCAAATTTATGCAAAACCAAGAAGCAACTATAAAAAATTTGGAAGCCAAACTTAGGCAGGACCAAACAGCAGCAATTCGAAACTTGGAGATGCAAATAGGTCAAATGGCTAAGATAATCTCCGAGAGACCTCAAGGATCCTTGCCAAGCAATACGGAGACAAATCCAAGGGAGCAAGTCAATGCTATCACCCTAAGAAGTGGTACAAAGCTGGAGGAGCCTACATCAGAAGAAAGAGACTGAAGAGCCAACTACAAATAAGGAACCATCAACTCAAATTCGTCAGTCACCAAAACAACCAGCAGATGGATGGTCTCCAGGTATACGATTTGCTGATCCAAATGTGAAGCCCTACGTGCCGCCACTACCATTCCCAGAGAGACAAATACAGCATCCAGATAAGGAATTTTCTAACTTTTTCAAAATTTTAAAGAATTTACATATTAATATTCCTTTTGTAGATGCTATTACTCAAATGCCCAGGTATGCCAAGTTTCTCAAAGAAATCTTAACAAATAAGAAAAAGCTGAAGGAGCATGAGAGAATAAATTTGAATGAAGAATGCTCAGCAATACTTCAAAATAAATTACCACAGAAGTTAAAAGATCCAGGGAGTTTTACTATCCCCTGCATTATTGGTGATTGTAGTTTTGATAAAGTTTTATGTGATTTAGGAGCAAGCATTAATCTCATGCCTTTTTCTATTTTCAGGAAAGCTGGGTCTAGGAGAACCAAAGCCTACCACTATTACTCTTCAATTAGCCGATAGATCCATTAAATATCCAAGAGGTATAGTGGAGGATGTCTTGGTAAAGGTAAACAAGTTTATTTTTCCTGTTGATTTTATTGTTCTTGATATGGAAGAAGATTATGATGTACCCCTTATTTTAGGGAGACCCTTTTTAGCTACTGGAGGAGCTTTAATAGATGTTCAACAAGAAAAATTAATTCTTAGAGTCCAAGATGAACAAGTTACTTTTAATGTTTTCAAAGATACTAAACATCCTGATGATAATCAAACTTATTTTTCTAATTGATATTATTGACAATCCATTATATGAGAATTCTGTAGAAAATAGGTTTGAGACTATAAAAGCGAGCAATGTCAAATTGAAAGAAGACTCGATCAAACATGAAAGTATTCCAATTGAAGTGGCACCGGATTGATCCACTTTAGAACTTCAAAGAAAGTCAAGCTGAAGACTATAAATCAGAACTACTAGATAGGTTGTTTCTTTTCTTTTTAGTTTTGATCATTTTTCTTTTCTTTTATTTTTTAGTAATTTGTTGTTGCTCTTTTACTGCTCTGGTGTGTATTTTCAATTTTGCAGAAAAATCAATGAGAACTCAAGCAAAATTTCAAAGCTCCAAAGAACCAGACTGAACCAAATCAGGTGTATTCCTTCCTATCCTTTATTACATCCTTTATTTTTCTTTCTCCTTTAAGACAATGTAGAATAAGTTAATATATAAAAAAAAAAAAACTCATGTGTCAAGAAGAAAATCTTGAGCAAGATAAACTGGATAAGTGATAAAAGATAGAATTATTTGCTAATGAATGTAATGAGTTAAAGAAGTAGATTAGTTGGTCAACTTTTAGCAGCCTACTTAGGTCATTAAAAGATTATTAGCACTTTTTATTGCACATGCACACTAACAAGGCAAAGTAGGTATTGATTATAAGGCCAACTGAGGATTCAATTATCACTGAAAATTGGATAATTAATATACATTCTAATCAAAGAAACTTGAATTTAAGGAAAGAGCTACCTGCCTATAAATAAAGTGCAAAAGATAGAGTATATGTGGATTGCCCAAAGCCTAGTAACTGGGTCTCTGCACCTAGGTCAAGTGTGAAAATTCACGTAAAATGGTGAAGGAAAGGCCAGGATGCTCAGCACAAAAAAAAAAAAAAAAAAAAAAAAAAAAAGGCAGTGTGAAAGCTACCTTAATTCATGAGTATAAAATTGAGAATGTATAGAAAATTGACCAAAATAGGTGATAAGAGAGGATACTTTTGTTCTTTTAATTTAATACTGAAATGCTAAAGTTAGTCATCACGAACACAAGTGCTATAGATCTTTGATGTACTCTAAGAAAGTTTTTAATTGTATTGACTGAAAAATTTGCTTCTGAAGCTCAATGCTTAGTTAGCAGTATTTTCTAAACTTTTTGACCTTTAATCCTAGATTTTATCTTTGTGATGGATAATCTTATTGAAATATGGTATTAAATAAAACATTGCTAAGGGACTAGCAATGACTAAGTTGGGGGGTGTGATAAGTGGTAAAAATATACTAATAAAAGTATTAAATTATAAAATAAATTAATCTATTTTATTAGAAATTGATACTTTTATTAATCTTATGTAGGAAAGAAGGCCACCAATGTGAAGATCTTATTTTTCTGGTTCAGATGAAAAAAATTTCAGGCAAAACGGACTTCAAACGAGCCCAGAATTCGAATTTCAAAAAAAAAAAAAAAATCGCCGATGCAACGCTGACGTCAGGATGACGTCAGCATTTTTTGCGGCGCACGGTGGACCATCTGAAGGGTAATTTGGGAATTTCACAGCATAAAGAGCGCTCTGATTGGCTGAAGAACGCGGCGGTCCATGCAACACCGGGCTCGCGCACGGTCCACGGAGGGCAATTTGGGAATTCTGGATTGATCCTAACGGGCGGTTTTCACTGAAGCTTGATCGGACGGACGAGAAGAAGGCGCTGATGGATGGCATCCGCAGCTCCCGATCGAGATCCAACGGCTGAGATTCATCCCGACGTTAAAACTAATAGGATCTGAAGGCCTTATTTCAATGCGATCGGACGGCCCAGATTCGATCCAATGGTTGATCCAACGGCTGATATTAAATCCGACTTGATCTGGGTTATTTTAAGGGGTTTTTGAGTGGTTTTTGGACCGTTTGATCAACCATCCAATGGCCAGAATTATCCAGATCTTAATTTGAGTTGATTTTGGGAGTCTTAAACCTAAGTTTTTGATGGAATTTTGGGGGAAATCAAATTCTTTATCTATAAAAAACCTATGGTTGTCGTGAAAAAAAAAAGAATTAGAGAGAGACAAAGAGAGAGACGGGGAGAAAAGAGAGAGAGGGAGAAAGAGAGAGAGAAAGAGAGAGGAGAGAGATAAAAAAAAGTGATTTGTGAGAAAATTAAAAAGGGATTTTTTTTGATTTTTCTTCGACGATCAAGACATCGATCAAGGAGCCTCTTCTTCTTCGCCAAGTTCTCCACATCAAGAGCAGCAGACAATCAATTTCAGCAATCAAACAGTCTAATTTCTCCATGCTTTTTATTTTATTTGCTATTTTTGAATTTGTTATCATGAACTAAATTTTATTTTACTAAGGCTAAGGTGTAGCCACTCTTTTGATGCAATATTCAGTGTGATTTATTTTTAAATTTTATTCATGAGGAGTATATAAATCTGATCTTAATGCTTTTAGATTACTGGCCATCTTCTAATTGATCTGATGAACATAGATGTTACGGACCAAGTACATCTATGTTAATGCTTCTTGATTATATACCTTGTATTATGAATCAAATTAGAATTCATATGCATGCGGAGAATTTTAGTGCGCTTTGGACGCAGCGTATTTTAATTAGAGGGTTTCACAAAACCTAATGCATTAATATTTATTTAAATTACACCTGGACCAAAGGAGTAATTAATAAATATTAATAGTTTTGCTATGCCTGGACCAAAGGGTAGTGAATAAATTAGGAGACTCCACCGTCACATGAAATAAAATTAATCTAAAAAACTGAATATTGTATTGACTGAGTTGGTGAACCGATTGCCTTTGTAATCCATTGCTTTTAAATTTAAAACCCTAATAATTTACACTCTCTCTATTTAATTAAAAACTTTTAATTATTTTTTTTCTTTAATTTCTTATTCTCATAAATCGATCTTCTAAATAAAGCATAGGAAAGAGCTTTTCAGTACTTGTTTTCCAATCCTCTAGGGATGATACTCTACTCATTCACTTTATTACTTGATCGACTGGTGCACTTGCCATTGCTATAAATCAGCACGCATCACACACCTCCCGACTTTCTCATTGCTAGTCCCTTAGCAATGAAATAATAATATTAATTAATCATCCTATTTTATTTAGATCCTCCATAAAAATAGATCTAGGATTGAAGGTCAAAAGTTTAGCCAGTATCACTAAGTATTAAGTTTTAGAGGCAAATATCATAGTTAGTATAATCAAAAATTTTCTTAGAGTTCATCTAAAGATCTATAGCACTTATGTTTGTAATGATTAACTTAGCATTTGGGTGCTAGTTTAAAGGATAATTGTATCTTCTTTTATCGCCTATTTTGGTTAATTTTTCTATACACTCTCAAGTTAAGTGTATGAACTAAGGTAGCTTTCACACTACTTTTTTCTTCTTCTTCTTTTTTAAAAATATAAGAGTGCTAAGCATCTTGGTCTTTCCTTCACCATTTGATGCGAACCTCCACACTTGACTTACGTGTAGAGACTCAATTACTAAGCTTAGGGCAATCCACATATACTTTGTATTTTACACTTTTATTTTAGGCAGGTAGTTCTTTCCTTAAATTTAAGTTTTTTTAATTTGGGTATATATTAATCACTAATTTTTAGTGATAATTTTTAGTGATTTGGCTCATGGAAGATTCACTTGGACAAGTTAGTAGGTGAATACTAGAAAAGAAAAGCAGAGAGTAGAGAGCCCTTGTTCCGAGCATGATTCCACCACCAGAAGATCTCTGCCTTCGTCGAGCCAGCTGCACTTTAAGATTCATGATTGAGATAATGTTCTTGATCGGAAGCTCTAGAAGATGAACAGGCAAGTTGAGAAACTCTACCATGCTGCCCCAGTCTGCAATTATGATATCTAAACTCTACAAGGAGGAAAGCAACTGAACTTTGTCCGTTGGATGAACTTGATGCCCGTGATGACCTAACTGAGGAATAGGGAGAACCAATTGATGACCTAGTTGCAGTATCCTTAAATGATAGGAACGAGGACCACACAATTCAAATCGGCTCAAATTTGGAGGAAGAGATCAAAAAGCAACTCATCACTTTTTTGCGAAGAAATGTTGATATCATTGCTTGGGTTTGTTGAAAAATATGTCCCAAAGTGAATCATTAGCCTATTGATGGTTGAGCTACATTGTATCTATAATTAATTTATTAATAAATAAAATATATTTTTAGTATTTTTTATCATAAAGTATTCATCTTCTAACGAACTTCATTATAGTGATTAAGTCCTTAGGACTATTTAGCTTCGATAAAGAGAGAATTTATCAATTAATCCTTAAATCTGTTTACGACCAAATGATAGACTGTTAATTAGGACGACAATATTTATCGAGCATAGATCATTATATTTCATATAGGTTGGTTATCCTCTTAACCAAGGAGTATGGAGACACTGGTATGGCGTATAGATGAGATATATGGATACATCATCATTGAACGTGACCAACTCCAGACCATTTGGCTATCGAGAATGTCTCTAATGGGATATAGGTATAAGTATCCCTTAGATCTGAGATTACCTTAATGACTTACAAACAATTCACTATGCTTTGGTACTGGACTAACTAAATTTCTAATTCAGTAATGGAAGGCTTCTAGGCACAGTCAAATACTTACAAAGTTAGAGTGTGATCAAGATGAAATTGACCACTCTAAGAGTTAGAGAAAAATGTATCACTGTATTTCAATATAGCAAAACCTTGGCCAGGGTAATCCATCAAATGAATTTGATATTTTGAAATACAATCTGGACAACTTTATCAAAGTTGACAGTTGAACTTTCTACGAGCATTTTGGTCAAGAGGATGAATTATATAGAAACTATATCCACATGGATTCTAAGGATGTTGTTCTACATATTTGACCTATCCAACCATCGGGTACCATTGCTAGATGGTTACTTTGATTGGTATAAAAATTAATTTCTATGCTACCAGCTTAGGTTTAAACCTATGAGGTCACATATATTAGAGCTCAGGATTTGATCTGATGGTTGATCAACGATTGAGAATCGTTCAAGCGTTAAACGATCAATACGATTGGTGTTTAACCTAGTGCAAGTGTTGCAAGAGGATCGATTAGCAATTAGATTACTAATTATCTTAATTTGATTAAGTCAGAGGGCTAAAGTTAAGTTTAATTAAATATAATTTAATTAAATTTAGTTTAGACTTGATTGGATCAAGTTCAATTGATTTATTGGATAAGCCAAGTGCAAGGAAGAACTAGTCCTAGTTCAACTAGGACTTGGGTCAACTCAATTTTTTAATTTAATTAAAAAATTAAATTAAAATTAAATTAAATTTAATCTAATTTAATTAAGTTCTTAATTTGGTTAGGTTCTAATTTAATTAGGTTGATTTACTTCTGGTTTGATTTGGTTTAAGAAACCATATATGATCAAGTCAAAATATAAATCCTAGTATGACTAGGATTCCCTATCCTTGTGCCACCTTAGTCCCAACGCCCAACCTTCACACTCCCTTTGATTTTGCATGAATTCTCCATTCCCAAGAGAATCCCACCACATCCCAAAGTCCTTCTCTTTCTTTCTTACATGGTAAATTAAGTATGGACCAAGTCAAAGTAGGAATTGGTTTTGATTTCAAATTCTATGAGATAGAACTTTAGAAAACAAAAACTCTTCCTATAGTGCACCGATTCCATCTAGATTTTTTGAGATTTTCATAGTTTTTAGAGGGGTTTTTGTATGATAAAATCTGATGGTCTAGAGTAGAAATGAAGGAGGGGGTGCCCAAGAGTTGGGCACCCCAAGTCATGCCTTAATTGGACCTTCCTTACTAGATATTTGGCCTAGAGAAGGAGTGGTCCATATCTCACTATTTAAAATAAATTTTGGGCTAATTTTTTTTGTGAATTCTAGATATTTGAGAGGGCTCTTAGGCTTGAAAAGACCAGGAAAAAATTTATCTAGGGTGTGGGAATTTTAAAGATGCCAATCAAGGTATCTAGGTGAGAGAATAAAGAAGAAGAAGAGGGTCTTCTTCTAGGATTTTGTTCTACACCTCTTCCTCCATTATTTGTGAGCTTTTGAGAGGAGTCTCAGCATCACATATCATCTTCCTCAACTTCTAAAAATTAGAGAGTTTAAGTTTTGAAGAAGAAAGATCCAGATCAATCATCAAAGAAGGATCAGTACAGTTCTAGCAAACTATACTGATTTTTGGATATCAAACTTTTGATCAGCATTCGTGGGCTCGTGTGACCATTGCTTAGAGGCTAGATGTGTGTGTGGCTTGTAACATTATACTCAAGCTCAGATCAGTAATTTAAAATATCTAACTTGTATAGGTAACAAAGATCTGATCTCTTATTACTTCTATGATTCTGATCTAATGTAGATCTGTGTTGATATGATCAACACTTCTTCTTTCTATATATTTTTAATTTTTAATTTAATGCTATATAAAAATTATATAATAGATCTTAGATCTAGAATATTTTTAAATATTTAAAATTAATTTTGATTAATTTATGTCTTTCACTATCTGATCTTGAAAAAGTTTCAAGATCTAGTCCTGCAACTCTAGATCTAGTTCCTTTAATTGGTATTAGAGCCTAGATTTTTTATTAGATGATTATTTGAGCATGTTTAGATTATTTTTTAGATTAAATTTAATTTATAGTTTAATTATTAAATTTAAAATTAAAATTTTTAATCACATGAACTACTATAAGGTTGTGCTGCTGTAAGGTTTAACCCTTACAGTGGAAAGGTTATCCTAGTTCATGTTGATCTACTTCTAATCATAAATTTATTAGATTTAATTTAATTTTATTTATAATTTAATAAATTTAAAATAATTTTAGATCTAAAAATAAAATTTTTAGATTACACGGACTACTATAAGGTTGTCTTGCTGTAAAGTTTACCCCTTATAGTGGAAAGATTGTCCTAGTACGTGTTGATCTAAAATATTGATCATAAAATTTTAGATTAAATCTAAAAAATTTTATGATTTGATTAAAAATATTTTAATCTAATTTTAGTCATCATAAATATGTTAGATTTGATCTAAGATAATGTATGATTGATTATAGTTGAAATTATTTTAATTACATGAACCTGTTTAAAGTAGTTTCATGCTTATTATACTTGCATAATTGATTATAAATCAAACATGCAACTTGGTTGATAAACTCATGTTGTAAAAATATTTTACACACATGAAAATCATTTTCAAAAAGCTGAATCTCAATCCTTAGCCCAAAACTTACTTAACAATTAAAAAGTTATTTGATTAGGATCTAGGATTATGAATTAAAGATCCTAAGATACAAATCATAACACATTGGGTTAAATGGGTTAGTGGGGATTAAGTCCATTAATTGGATTAGACCTAGAGTTAGATCGAAGAATAGACTTAATTAAAAAAATTAACTAAATCTAATCAATTATTGTCTTAGATTAAGTCAAAAATTCTCTAGATCAATTATAATAGTTGTAGTTGGTCAAATCCATGTCTTTAATGAGACCCAAGATGGACTTAATTCTTGGCTATGCTGTCCAGCATGAACTATTAGGTTGATCTAATTGAAACTAATTAAATCGGTTGGTGTCTAAGATAAATAAGATCGGTGGTCTTTAATTAGCAGCCCACTTACCTGGCCATTTTTGATGGTATCTAAGGCAAGCTTTGGTAGACCCTTCCATTGATCGAACTTATCTAGCCTCTTGGTGAAATTATATTTTGATCGGATCACTTGACTATTTGAGCTAACCCATGTTAGCTAGGTAAATCAATTTGACTGATTTAGGTGCTCCTAGGCTAGCCTATTAATGGTCTCCCTTAAGCTGACTTAGTAAAGTCAGTGGAAGGATCATGACAAACTGGTTCATTTGACCTTCCCTCATCTTCAAATTAAATTCTCTAAAATTATTAGATTCCTAAAATGAGATGGTTATTATGATAATTAGATCATAGCCTCCCATTAAAGTGGATGATAATGGGTCAATTAGTTGGATAATCATTGGAGGCCCAAAGGCCTGATGTTTATCGACTAATGAAATTATCATTCATTATGTGATTTCTTGGCTGCATCTTTCTAAATAGTGGTTAGGTTGGCCAACCAAAGTTAGGCCTAATCATTCATTGGTTTGATGGGCCAAGTATTATCATGTTAATGGTTGGACCTAATTGGACCATTTTAGTGAAGGTTAAAGCCTACTGATTAGGGATTGGGGTAGAATTTAATTACTAAAAATTATTTGAAGAAATAATTGGTTATGAACCTACCCTTAGATATACATGGGTTGGCCAACCAAAATTGAACTCGTGTGTTCTTAGTGATTGTCATTTCTATTCTAATTTTTTTTAATATTATTTTTATAGGCCTTTTGGCCAAAAATGATTATGAAATATCAATAAAAAAATAAGTTTGTAATATCATTATGAATGGTATTACTATTTTCTATGGACATTTGAACAATGGTGTGTATATGCTATCATAATCTGTTAACATAGTCTATTCAACTGGCAAGCATCCTAGATTAGATAGTATGTCAGATATCTATTTATGGTACTGTAGGCTAGGTCATATAAATAAGAATAGGATAAATAGGTTGACTCAAGAGAAAATTTTCGAAGTTAGTGATAAGGTGATCAAAACATATGGCTTCATTAAGAATGAACAAGAGCCCTACATTTACAAATGGATAAATGATTTAGCAGTGGTATTCCTTATCGTGTACATGGATGATATTCTCTTAATTGAGAATGACATCTCCATGCTGTAGGAAATAAAAGTCTGATTGTCATCATAGTTCTTCATGAAGGACTTGGATGAAGCATCCTACATCCTAGGGATGAAGATCTATAGGGATTGATCTAAAAGGATGCTTGGGTTATCCCAATTCATGTACATAGATACTGTACTGAAGAGGATCAACATGAAGAATTCTAAAAAGAACTATCTTCCGATAGGTCATGAAATTTCTCTCTAAGAAAGATTGTCCGACAACTCCTGAAGAGAGAGAGCGTATGAGTAGAATTCTATATGCTTTAATAGTGAGATCTATCATGTATGCCATGATATGTATGAGATCAGACGTGGCATACTTACTAGGAGTAGTGAGTAGATACCAGTCTGATCCTAAAGAAAATCACTGAAAAATGGTTAAAATCATCCTTAAGTATTTGAGAAATACTAAAAACCAATGATTAATTTATGGTGAGTCAAATATGAAACTTATAAAATTTACAGACTTCAGCTTTCAATCTGACCATGATGATAGTAGAAACATGTTGAAATATATCTTTACTCTAAATGGTAGAACTATCTGCTGGAAGAGTTCTAAGCAGCATACTGTGGCAAACTCTATTTGCGAAGCAGAGTACATCGCAGCATCATATGTCATAAAGAAAGCTATGTGGCTGAAGAAGTTTATTACCAAGCTCAGAGTAGCACCCTTCCTAGATGGTTCGGTTCTGCTCTACTATGACAACACTAGTGCCATAGCTCAGGCAAAGGAACTAAAGGCATATCAGCGGACGAAGCACATCTTGCACCACTTCCACTTGGTTTGGAAGATCGTGGATCGAGGTGACGTCGATCTTTAGAAGATAGACGAAAATGAGAACCTAGCCGATCCCTTCACTAAAGCCCTAGCGATAAAGAAGTTCGACAACCATAAGTCGAAGATGGGTATTAGATACTATGCCAAGTGGCTTTAGGATAAGTGAGAGTTATTAGAAAATATGTTCCAAAATTAATCATCAATCTATTGATGGTTGAGCTACATTGTATCTGTAATTGATTCATTAGTAAATAAAATATATTTTTAGCATTTTTCATCATAAAGTATTCATCTTCTAACGAACTTCATTATTATGATGAAGTTCTTAGGAATATTTAGTTTTGATAAAGAGAGGATTTATCGATTAGTCCTTAAATCTGTTCACGATCAAATAATAGGCTGTTAATTAGGACGATAGTGTTTATCGAGCATAGGTTATTGTATGCCATATAGGTTGGTTGTTCTCTTAATCAAAAAGTGTGGAGATATTGATATGGCACATAGGTGAGACGTATGGGTATATCATTATTGAACTTGGCCAACTTTAGAGCATTCTGCTATCGAGAATGTCTCTAATGGGATATAGGTATAAATACCCTTAGACCTGAGATCACCTCAGTGACTTGCAAGCAACTCACTGTGCTTTGGTACCGAACTAACTAAATTTTTAATTTAGTAATGAAAGGCTTTTGGGCACAGTCAAGTACTTGCAAAGTTAGAGTGTGATCAAGATGAAATTGACCACTCCAAAAGTTAGAGAAAAATGTATCACTGTATTTTAATATAGCAAAACCTTGGCCAGGATAATCCATTAGATGGATTTGATATTTTGAAATACAATATGGACAACCTTATTAGAGTTGATAGTTGAACTCTGATGTATCTTATAAGCATTTTGATCAAGGAAATGAATCATATGGAAATAATATCTGCATGGGTTCTAAGGATGTTGTTCTATACATTCGACCTATCCGATCGTCGGGTACCATTGCTAGATGGTTACTTTAATTGGTATAAAAATTTATTCCTATGCTACTGGCTTAGGTTCAGACCTATGAGGTCACACATATTAGAGCTCATGATCTGATTGGATGGTTGATCAATGATTAAGAATAATTCAAGTGTTAAATGATTAATACGATTGGTATTTAACTTAGTGCAAGTGTTGTAGGAGGATCGATTAGTAATTAGATTGCTAATTAACTTAATTTACTTAAGCTAGAGTGCTAAGGTTAAGTTTAATTAAATATAATTTAACTAAATTTGATTTTGGCTTGGTTGGATCAAGTTCAATTGGTTTATTGGATAAGCCAAGTGTAAAAAAGAACTAGTCCTAGTTCAACTAGGACTTAGGTCAACTCAATTTTATAATTTGATTAAAAAATTAAATCAAAATTTAATTTAATTTAATTTAATTTAATTAAGTCCTTAATTGGATTAGATCTTAATTTAATTGGGTTGATTTACTTTTGGTTTGATTTGGTTTAAGAAACCATACATGATCAAGTTAAAATATGAATCCTAGTATGACTAGGATTTCCTATCTTTGTGCCACCTTAATCCCAATGCCCACCCTTCACGCCCCCTTTGATTTTGCATGAATTCTCCATGCCCAAGAGAAGCCCACCATGTCCCAAAGCCCTCCACTTTCTTTCTTACATGGTAAATTAAGTGTGGACCAAGTCAAAGTAGGAATTGGCTTTGATCAATGAGATAGAATTTTAGGAAACCAAAACTCTTCCTATAGTGCCCCAATTCCACCTAGATTTATTCTAAGATTTTCATGGCTTTTATAGGAGTTTTTGTATGACAAAACCTGATGGTCCACAGTAGAAAAGAAGGAGGGGGCGCCCCAAATCATGCCTTAATTGGAGCTTCCTTACTAGATATTTGACCTAGAGAAGGAGTTGTCCATATCTCTCTATTTAAAATAAATTTTGGATTGATTTCTTTGTGAATTCTAGATATTTGAGAGGTATCTTGGGCATGGAAAAATTAGGAAAAAAATTATCTAGGATGTGGGAATTTTAAAGATACCAATCAAGGTGTCTAGGTGAGAGAATAAAGAAGAAGAAGAGGATCTTCTTCTAGGGTTTTGTTCTACACCTCTTCCTCCATTATTTGTGAGCTTTTAAGAGGAGTCTTAGCATCGCATATCATCTTCCTCGACTTTAAAAATTGGAGGGTTCAAGTTTTGAAGAAGAAAGATTCAGATCAATCGTCAAAAAAGGATCAGCGCAGTTTTAGCAAATTATGCTGATTTTCGGATACCAGACTTTTGATTAGTATTCATGGGCTTATGTGGACATCTCTTAGAAGCCAGACATGTGTGCGATGTGCAACATCATCCTCAAGTCCAAATCAATAAGTTAAAATATCTAACTTGCATAGGTAACAAAGATCTGATCTCCTGTTACTTATATGATTCTGATCTAGTGTAGATCTATGTTGATATGGTCAACACTTCTTCTTTCTTTATATTTTTAATTTTTGATTTAATACTATGTAATAATCATATAATAAATATTAGATCTAAGATATTTTTAGATATTTAAAATTAATTTTAATTAATTTAAGTCTTTCATTGTCTGATCTTGAAAAAGTTTGAAGGTGTAGCCCTGAAATTCTAGATCTGATTCCTTCAAGGTTCCTGCAGACATGCCTAGGATTGACACAGAGATAATGGAGCATCATCTGGGTGTGGACAACAAGAATTGATCCGTGAAGCAAAGAAGCATAGCTTTATGCCTAAGCGGCATAAGGTTATCGTGGATGAGGTGGACAAGCTCCTCAAGACCCAGTTCATCCAGGAGATATCCTACCCAGATTAGATCGCAAATGTAATCCTTATCAAGAAGGTGAATGGCAAATAGAGGATGCGCATAGACTTTATCAATCTGAATAAAGCCTGCACGAAAGACAGCTATCCTCTATCCAGAATCGATTAACTAGTGGATGCAATCTTAGGCCATAAGCTCCTCATCTTTATGGATGCCTTCTTAGGTTATAACTAAATCCAGATGGCATCTGAGGATAAGGAGAAAACTACTTTTATTATTGATTGTGATTTTTACTGTTATAAGGTTATGCCTTTTGGATTTAAAAATATAGGTACAACTTACCAGCGCTTGGTGAATAAGACCTTCAAAAAATAGATCGACCGCAACATGGAGATTTACGTGGATGACATGCTTGTCAAAAGCCAATTTTTAAGAAATCTTATTGTTGACCTGGAAGAGACATTTAACACACTTTGAAAGTGCAAAATAAAGTTGAATCTAACTAAATATGCTTTCAAGGTGATGTCGAAAAAGTTCTTAGGATTCATAGTGTCAAGGTGCGGCATCGAAGCAAACCTATAAAAGATCAAGGTCATTTAGGAGATGATTGTTCCCAAGATAATGAAAGAAGTTCAGCACCTAATAGGAAAGATCACTGCTTTGAATCGCATCATTTTAAGGTTGGTGGAATGTTGCATGCCCTTCTTTCAAGTGCTCAAGCAACCAAAAATATTTTGCTAGTCCCCAGAATGTCAATAAAAATTTGAGGAACTAAAGAACTACCTTAGCTCACCTTCTTTCCTTGCCAAGCCTGAGCCTGGTGAAGAGTTGTTCTTGTACCTGGTGGTATCTCCTGCAACCATTGGAGCTATCCTAATTAGAGAAGAGGTGAAAGTTCAGAAGCTGATATACTATATAAGCTGGGTTCTGAGAGATGCAGAGATCAGGTATACCAAATTGAAAAAGCTAACCTATGCTTTATTGATTGTAGCAGAAAAACTTCGATCTTATTTTCAGGAGCACACAATAATAATCCTCATAAACCAACCTATAGAAGCAGTTCTTCACCGCCTAGATACTTTCAGAAGAATAACAAAGTGGATGATTAAGCTCAGTAAATTGGATGTCAAGTTTCAACCTTGGCCATCTATTAAAGCTTAAATACTAGCTGATTTCATGGTGAAATGTATAATTCCAGATCTAGCCAAGTCTGAGCAATAAGAGGTCTGCACTTCTAGTCTGTAGCCAAACTTTCCCAAAGAAAAAGCAAACTTTTTTGAGGATTTTTGGGCCTTATATGTTGATGGTTCATCCAACGCTTTTAGAGCAGGCACGGGTATAATTCTTATCAATCTAGAAGGAGTTGTTGAGTTTCCTGCAACCAATAATAGAGCAGAATACGAAGCTTTAATTATAGGATTGAGGATAGCCAAGGAATTGAGGACAAACTATGTGAAAGCCTTCAGTGACTCCCAATTGGTGGTAGGATAGGTCAATGGTAGCTATGAAGCTCGGGATGATAGTTTAAAAAAGTACTTGAACAAAGTGAAAAGCCTAATATCGACCTTCAATAATTTTGACATTCAGCAAATTTCTAGGATAGAGAATTTTAAGGCCAACCTTCTATCCAAGTTGACAACTTTAGCTCCAAATGAGTTCCCCAAAGAATTTTTCTTTGAAATTCTTCAACACCTAAGTTCGAAAGAATTCTAAGCAATAATACAAGTGGATCATGAGCCCAGTTGGATCAACCCATTGATTCTATATCTTAATGATGGCATCCTCTTTAGAGATCCTAAAGAAGTTCAAAAAATGAAAAATTAGGCCTCTTACTATATTTTATATGAAAATAAGTTGTATAAGAGATCTTATTTCTTGCCACTTATCAAATGCCTCCGACCATCTAAAGCTGATTATGCCCTGAGAAAAGTTCATGAAGGAGTATGTGGAAACTATCTTGGAGCTAGATCATTGTCCTATAAGCTGCTCCAGCAAGGATATTATTGGCCAACCATGCAATAAGATGTAACTAACTATGTAAGAAAATGAGATCGGTGCCAAAGAAATGCCAACATTCAAAGATAGCCTATGGCCATTTGCACAATGGGGAATAGATATACTTGGACCCTTTTCCATAGCATCTGGATAACAAAAATTTTTCCTGGTAGCGGTGGACTACTTCACCAAGTAGGTTGAGGTTGAATCCCTGGCAAAAATCACTGAAGCTAAAATGTAGGACTTTATCTGGAAGTCAATAGTATGCAGGTTTGGCCTACCATGAATTTTGATTACTGACAATGGATGCTAGTTTATGGAAAGAAAATTTGTTGAATTTTATGAGGACATGAATATTTCTCATTATTTTACATCTGTGGCCTATCCTCAAGCAAATAGCGAGGCCATGGTAACCAACAGGACTCTACTACAAGGGATAAAGACAAGACCTGAGTGGGTGAAAGAAACATGGGTGGACGAAATTTATCACATACTCTACGCTTATGGAACCACCCAAAGGTCGTCTATTGAGGAAACTCCATTTACTCTGGCCTTTGGGATTGAACCAGTCATTCCAATTGAACTTTGACTTCCCTTAGCACGAGTTGAAAGTTTTGATGAATAAAGCAATTTGCAAGATCTTAGGGTAAATCTTGATCTGTTGGAAAAAAGATGGGAGAAAGCCCAAATTTGGATGGTGGCCTATAGGCAAAAAGTGGATCAGTATTATAATTCCAAAGTCAGGAGCAAAACATTCAAGGTCAGAGATCTAGTGCTACGTCGAGCAGAGATTTCTCAACCCCAAAATTAAGGCAAGCTTGCTTCGAAGTAAGAAAGCCCCTATGAAGTTGAGAAAGTCATCCGACTAGGAACATACTACATAAAGAAACTTAGAGGAGCAGTACTCCCATGACCCTAGAATTTGAAAAATCTATGAATGTATTATCAATAACCTCATTTTAATAAAAAATTTCTTATTTTAACACTTCTATTTTTGATGCAAATTAAGTTATGGCAAAAAATTATTCAACTAAACTTCATTCTTAAACAAAGTAGAAGGCCTTCAATTCTTAAAAAGGAGGTTAACCTCATTTTAATGAGGGTGTAGACCTCCGATTCTTAAATAGTATGTTAACCATGTTAGGAACAGGAGGTAGACCTCGTCTTAATGTGGGTGAAGATTCTTACGAGGGATGATGATAAATACATTAAATATATTTATAAAAGTATCAAATTATCAATTAATTTATCTCTATTCTTAAGAATTAAAACTTTTATTTTATTTTTTGCAAAAAAGAGGATCACTGATGAAAAAACACATTGGTTTTCTTTCGAATAACCGAGTCTCACTGCCTGTGCAAGCAATAATATTCACATCAAAAAATGGGCAATAAGAATTAAAAAAAGAGTTTTAACATTGTCTCACTGAGTAATCGGGCTCCTTCATCTAAGTAAGCAATGTGGTTCACATCAAAAGGTGGGGTTGCAAGAATCTAATAGAAAAAAAAATAGTGGATAATAAGGAAACTAAATCATAAGAAGATAATAAATCCAACCCGCATCAAGTTCGAGGACTTAAAGAGTAAAGTAAAAAGCTGGTGAAAGAAGATCTCTAAAAATTTTTATGGCTAATATTCATCCACTAATTAGGTTAAATTAATAATCTGATGGTGTAATTCTTGAATAGTCTGGCTAGGTATCAGCAATCTTTAGGAATATCTAAAACTAACTTTTAATTCAAGATTGAGTCAGTGTATATTGCTAATTTATCTACTTTACTCGAGGACGAGCAAAGTTCAAGTTGGAGGGTGTGATAAACACATTAAATATATTTATAAAAATATTAAATTATTAATTAATTTATCTCTATTCTTAAAATTGATATTTATATTTTATCTTTTGTAGAAAAAAGGATCATCGATGAAAAGATCTCGATTTATGGGTAAACATGAAGAAAATTTGGAGTAAATCAGACTTAAAATGGACCCAAAATAAGGATTCAAAGAAAAAAAAGAAAAAAATACAAAATATATAAACCAATAGGTCTAGCCAGCTCGGTCCAGTTTACCGAACCAGACCAGCTCATCGGTTAGTCTAGTTGTATGAAGTTCAGCATAGCCCGGCCTGCACGAAATGCAGCCCACAGCCCGCCAGCACCCAGCATCCTGACATCACCCTCATATCAGGAAACCATGCGGTCCACGATGGACTGATGGTGATGCGGAAGGCATGGACCCTTAAAGGGTCCATGAAATTTCTCACATGGCTCGGGATGGTAAAACCATCATTCCAGGTGGTGTGGCATGCTTTGATTGGATAGAGATCATGATGCATCTGATTTATGGTGGTCTATAGGCACAGGAAAGCGCTATTGGATGGCTCTAGGCAATCCCTCACATGATCGGATGGTTACGAATGCTCATAGTGCTGATCTAGACTGTAGGCTTCGGATTTTGACTCAATCTGAGCCATTTAAACCTGATCTAGCAGCTGGAGTCCTTCACAGGCAGTAGAATTCAATCCAAAAACCAATTTCTCTAGTTTTTCTCCTTTTCTAACTCAATTTCCCTCATTTTCTCCTCTATAAAAACTACCCTAAAGCCCTCCCCTTGAGGAATCAACGAACCAGCCTCTCCTTCACCTATTTAACCTATAGAAGTTCTCTCTCTCTCTCTCTCTATCTCTCTCCCTCAAGCTCTTCTTTCTTTCTTCTTTCTTCTTCTTTCTTTCTCTAATAGATCACAAAAGCCACCATTTCTCCTCCAAATCTTCTCTGTTGCTCTTGATCTCTATTCCCAGCTACTGCCTAGATTCTTTTTCAAAGCTTCAAGATGAAGATTTCAGTGAGAAACTTCTTAATGGCTGGCCAGTTGATCTTGTTCTCAAGAGATCACTATGATTTTGTTTTAACCATATTTTTTAACTTTTAACTTTTATATTTTTTTAGTATGCAATAAAAATTGCTTTTCTTCATTATATTTTTATATTATTATTTTATTTCATGAGATTGATCTAGAATAGTTTATGACCTTTGAGACGTGCCATAATCTATGGGTATGGTTTGTGCTTATGGGATAGATTATCTTTAGATTAATTCTTTTTGTTATATCTAAATCAATTTAGATTGATCTATAACTTTAAAGGATGGGATATGATCCAAGGATATAGACCATGCTCTTTAAGATAGATTATATTTTTATTGATTATATATCAATTAATGAATATTAAAAAGGATACCAGCTGTCAAACAAGAGAGCAGTTGAGATCCAGAGAATCCACCTCCATACTTGCAATCCAACTTTTAACTAATTTGCTTATTTACTTATTTTTTTAATTAAATCAAGTAGTCTTTTAATTAATTTTTATTTTTTTAATTTAAATCTAAATTATTTAAATGCAATTAACATGATCCCTAATGATACAATCCTAATTCCCTCTATCTATATAGTTTTAGTTAGGTTTTATTTTTGACCACCTATGATAGCGATCAAATTTTGGTACCATTGCCTGGAATCATGATTTAAATACTTTAAAAAAATTTAAAAATAAAAAAATAAAAATTTTACATGGGCATTGCATAAGCTATTTATGGGATTAGAGACTAAATTACAAAACCTAACAAGTAAAATTAACTTTGACTTTTTGCATCTCATCTTCATAAGATCCAATTAAACAAGATAAGGTGGAAATTTCATCACCCTTCCTCAGCCCAAAAATCATAAACCTTCATATTGCATTAACCTAAACCCTAATTCATAAAATCAATTAGACATTGGCCCCTAAGGATATTTGGGCTCAATAGGATAAAAAAATCCTAGAGTTGGATCGGCTTTGGATTGGTTAATTACTCCATATCTAAGGCAAGTGGTTTAAAGAAGGTGGTTTTCAATTGATTCCATTGTCTGACCTAGCCAACATAGTTGGTGTCTAAGAAAAATAACAAGCAGGGAATCTCTTATATCTTATACTTACCTGGTCGAGTTAGCTAGTTAGTCTTGAGCTTGGAGTGCTCGAAGGTGATCTTGTTAGTTAGGAGCTATCTAGATATAAGATAACTCTTAGCTAGGATTGACTGTATAACTTAATTACTAACTCAAGAGCATTAAAACTTAATAAAACACCTCTCATCTATTTTGTAGATTTAGGATTCTCTAGGCTCTCATCTTTAGAATTTCTTTCATCTCTTTTCTTTCATCTTATTTTAAAAAACCTAAAAAAATACTTTTTCATTTGCCCTAAGGTATAATTATTGGGTTTATGCTTGGTCATTGCTCATTGCAACTCAAGATTCAATCTCTAGACCCTGAAATCGAAAGAACCCTTAAAGCCAACAGACCCAGGAACATGGACTGAAATTAGGAAAATGATTCACCTAGATAATTGAAGGAGTACTTTACTCCTTCCATATACATCTACTCTCCCTGCATTCAAGTTCCTCCAGTAGAGGCTACACAACATGAAATCAAGACTAGTATTATTCAGATGCTCCCATCTATTTATGGACTTGCCAATGAGGACCCATACAAACATCTTGATGAATTTCTAGAATATGCTCAATAGTTAATATTCAAAATTTATCTGATGACACCCTTATGCTAAAATTATTTTTCTTTTTATTGAAGGACAAAGCCAAATATTGGCTAAACTCAGATATTATAACTATTTCATCCTAGGGCCAACTTCAAAGAAAACTCCTCAAAAAGTACTTTCCAATAGGAAAAATTAATCACATAAGAAAAGCCATAACTAGTTTTTTCTAGTTAGAGGGAGAGATATTTCATGAGACTTGAGAGAGATTAAACGAACTGATTAGAAAATAACCCCACTATACTATGCCCAAGTGGCAACTAGTCCAGTGCTTCTATGATGGCTTGATAAAGGAGCACTGGCGGATAGTTGATGCATCCTATGGTGGAACCTTCATGTTGAAAAATGAGCATGAAGCCTGGCAACTATTTGAAATCCTAAGTGAAAATTAATTACACCATATGTCTGCTACTAGAAGAGACCCTCCTATGTCTGGACCTAAATGGGATGGAATTTATGAAATTAATAGCTCAATAGATATCTACAGTCAAGTAAATGAATTATCTTAAAAGATGGACCGACTACTGCAAGCAATACCCACTAGTACTCCATCCACATCTATGATAGATGTCTGTTCAATATGTTCAAGTCCTACACATACTATTTATGATTGTCCTGTTGCATCCCAATTCCCTAAGTTTATATATAAGTAAGTAAATCAAGCACAAACCTAGAACAATTTTAGGCCAGGACACAATCCTTACTCCAACACTTATAATCCTAGTTGGAGAAACCTTCCTAATTTTTCTTGGGCCCAACAATCCACTACTAGGCCACCAGTACTTAGACCTAATTATACTGAGGAAGCTTATAAACTGGCTCCATATCCACAAGTTGCACTAAATTCACAGCCTTCTTCAAACACTACTTTTGAGGTAACATATTACAAGCATTAAAAGGACTCGATATGAACACCCAAATTCTCCACTCCCACACTCAATCAATAGCCAAGTTAGAGATCCAAATAGGGTAACTAGCCACTACTTGTAATAGAAGGGAGGAAGGAAAACTTCCAAGTTAGTCCATTAATAACTCAAAAGGGCAGCACATGGTTGAGAGTTCCACCAGCCCAAAAATTTTTCTCGAACATGCCAAGTTTGTTATAACCCTTAGAAGTAGGAAAACTATAAATCAGCTAGAAATAACTCAAGAATCAAAACTAGTCGAATGAAAGAAGAATAAAACCATAGAGAAGAAAGAACCTACTGACACAGCACCTATACCTAAGGCCCCATTCCCCAGTGCTTTAGAATCCCCTTTGCCTTCAGACAAGAAGGGCATTAAAATAAATGAAATGCTTGAATTACTTAAACAAGCCTAAATTAATTTATTCCTTCTTGATGCTATTAAATAAGTCCCAACATATGCCAAATTTCTTAAAAATTTGTGCACTTAAAAATGAAGAACTAAAGCACACACACCTAAGAAAGTCCATTTAACTGAACAAGCCAGCTCCATCTTTTAATAAATAACCCCACCCAAACTTAAGGATCCTAGTACCCTAATTATATCCCGTGTCATAGGGGATCTAACCATTAAGAAAGTATTTCTAGATTTGGGTGTGAATATTAATCTTCTCCCAAGTTCTGTCTATGATCTTTTTGGATTTGGAGAATTGAAATCCACAACAGAAATCCTATAATTAGCTGATAGATCAATTAAAATACCCCATGGAATCTTGGAAGATGTATTGGTCAAGATAGATAAATTTTACTTTCCTGTAGACTTTCTAGTGTTATACATGAAATTTGGTAGCAACCCCAGCCAAATACCTATCATCCTAGGTAAACACTTCCTAGCGACTACCAATGCTTGCATAAGCTATAGAACTGGGGTTATGGATGTATCTTTCAAAAACAAAAAGCTGAGGTTGAATATTTTTAACATTGCTCAAGGACCACCTACATTCGACCATAATGAAATCAATTTACTAGAGGAAGTCTTAGAAGATAAAATCCCTACCTTGCTTGACTCAAAATCCTTTATAGGCCTGTTTAACATAATTTGGAGTGGATGATTTTGACATTGATGGGTACACTAGAGAAGTTAATGCACTTTTAGAGCCATCCAATTTTAGCACCACTCCTTTCTAAACTGTAAAGTATGAACAATTACCAACTCAGTCAAGCCTTCTAGTATGATTTAAAATAATTAGCTTTATATATCCAAACTTTATTTTGATTAAGAGTTAATTAGATATCCTAATCAATGAATAATTAATGATCTAGATAATTTTAGAGATATTGAGGAGTAAATTATTAAGAAAATCTAATGAATGGTAGGGTTTAGACTATACCAAATTTTAAGAATGATTCTAGAACCCTTTTTTTATCGATCTCAATAAAGAATCTGCTTCATGAGAGTTGGTAGAAAGATCAAGATATGCAAAAGTAAGTGTTATGATTTGCATCAAAAAATGGGGATACAAGAATCTGATAAAAAAAGAAAAAAAATATTGGGTAATAAGGGGACTAATTGTAAGAAGATAATAAACCCAACCAACATCAAGTTAGAGGACTTAAAGAGGAAAGTGAAAAGTTGATAAAAGAAGATCTCTAAAAATTTTTATGGCTAATACTCATCCATTAATTGGGTCAAATTAATAATCTGATGATGTAACTCTTGAATGATCTGGCTGATTATCAATCATCTTTAGGAATATCTAAAGCTAACTTTTAATTTAAGACTGAGTCGATATATAGTACTAATTTATTTACTTTACTCGAGAATGAGCAAAGCACAAGTTGGAGGATGTGATAAATATATTAAATATATTTATAAAAATATTAAATTATTAATTAATTTATCTCTATTCTTAATAATTAATATTTTTATTTTATTTTTTATAGAAAAAAGATTATCGATGAAAAGATCTCAATTTATGGATCAAAATGAAGAAAAATTGGAGTAAATTAGACTTAAAATGGACCTAGAATAAGGATTCAAAAGAAAAAAGAAAAAGAAAAATATTATAAAATAAATAAATCGGCTGGTCTAGCTAGCTCGGTCTAGCGCACTGAACCAAACCAGCACCCCGGTCGGTCTAGCCACATGAAGTTCAGCATAGCCTGGCCTATGCAAAATGCAGCCCATGGCCTGCCAACACCTAGCATCCTGACATCACGCTAACATCAAGAAACCACGCGATCCATGATGGATCGGCGGTGACATAGAAGGCATGGATCCTTAAAGTGTCCACAAAATTTTTCACATGGCTCAGGAGGGTAAAATGGTCATTCCAAGTTGTGTGGCATGCTTTGATTGGGTAGAGATCATGATGTAGCCAGTTTATGGTGGTCTACAGGCACAAGAAAGTGCCATCAGACAATTCCAAGCAATCCCTCATGTGATCGGATGGTTATGAATGCTCACAGTGCTGATCCAGACTGTAGGCTTCAATTTTGCACCAACCAATGGTCCAAATTCATGCTGGTCAAGATCTAATAGCGAGGAGAGGATTCTGACTTGATTCAGGAGATCTTAGCGCTATCCGATGGTCCAAAATTATCTCATCAAATGATTCGATGGCTCTAAATTAATTCAGGCCCTAATGAAGTTGTATGTGATAGATTTTGACCGATCCGAGCCATTTAAACCTAATCTAGTGGCTAGAGTCCTTCACAGGTAGTAGAATTTGATTCAGAAACTAATTTCTCTAGTTTTTCTCCTTCTCTAACTCAATTTCTCTCATTTTCTCCTCTATAAAATCCACCCTAAAGCCCTCCCCTTGTGGAATCAATGAACCAACCTCCTTCACCTATTTAACCTGCAGAAGCTCTCTCTCTCTCTCTCTTCCTCAAGCTCTTCTTTCTTCCTTCTTTCTTCTTTCTTCTTTCTTTCTTCTACAGATCAAAAAAGCCATCTATTTCTCCACCAAATCTTCTCTTTTACTCCTGAACACTGCTCTTAGTTGCTGCCTAGATTCTTCTTCAAAGCTCCAGGATGAAGATTTCAGCAAGAAGCTTTCCGATGGTTGGCTAGTTCATCTTGTTCTCAAAAGATCACTGTGATCTTATTTTGATAGTATTTTTTATTTTAACATCTTTTATATTTTTTTTAATATGTAATAAAAATTACTTTTTTTATTATATTTTTATGTCTTTATTTTTTTTCATGAGATTGATCTGAAATAATTTATGACCCTTGGGATGAGCCATGATCTACTGGTATGGTTTATACTCTTGGGATAGATTATCTTTAGATTAATTCTTTATATTTTATCTAAATCAATTTACACTGACCTATAACTTTAAGAGATGGGCTGTGATCAAAAGATACAAACCATGCCCTTTAAGATAGGTTATATCTTTATTGATTAGATATCAATTAAAGCATACTAAAAAGGATACCAGCTGTCAAACAAGAGAGCAGTTGAGATCTTGAAAATCCACTTCCATACTTGTAGCCCAACATTTAATTAATTTGCTTATATACTTATTTTCTTAATTAAATTAAGTAGTCTTTTAATCAATCTTTATTCTACTTTTAATTTAAATCTAAATCATTTAAATATAATTAACACGATCTTTGAGGATATGATCCTGATTCATCCTATTTATATAGTTTAAATTAGATTTTATTTTTAACTGCCTATAATAGCGATCAAATGTGAAGGCCTTCGGTTCTTAAATAGGAGGTTAACTACATTAAGAATAGAAGGTAGATCTCGTCTTGACATGGATGAAGATCCTTATAAGAGATATGAAAGCCTCCGATTCTTAAATAGAAGGTTAACCTCATCTTAACGAGGGTGAAGATCTCTGATTCTTAAATAGGAGGTTAACCATGTCAGAAATAGAAGGTGGACCTCATCCTGACGTGGATGAAGATGCTTACAAGGGATGTGAAAGCCTTTGATTCTTAAATAGTAGATTAACCACATTAGAAATAGGAGGTGGATCTCATCCTGACATGGGTGAAAATCCTTACAAGGGATGTGAAGGCCTTTGGTTCTTAAATAAGAGGTTAACTATGTTAAGAATAAGAGATGGACCTCATCCTGATGTGGGTGAAGATCCTTATGAGAGATATAAAGATCTTAATTCTTAAATAGGAGGTTAACCTTATTGTAATGAGGATGAAGACCATTTGTGCCTCATGGAGAGGCTCCTGCAACGGTCCTTTTGTGCCTCTGGGGAGAGGCCCTTTCAATGGCCTACAGGGAGAGGCCCACTCAATGGCCTTTTTATGTCCCAGCAATCTTGTTAGAAATAAAAGATGGAGCTCATCCTAATAAGGATAAAAGCCATCTTGAAGGCATCCAATTTTGAAATAGGAGGTTAACCTCTTCTTAATGAGGGTGAAAGTCTCTAGTTCTTAAACAAGAGGTTAACCACATTAGGAATAGAAGGTGAATCTCATGCTGACATGGGTGAAGACCCTTACGAGGGATGTGAAGGTCTTTGATTCTTAAATAGCAAGTTAACCATGTCAAGAACAAGAGGAGGACCTCATCCTGGCATGGATAAAGATCCTTACAAGAGATGTGAAGACCTTTAATTATCAATAAGAGGTTAGCCATGTTAGGAATAGGATGGAAACCTCATCCTAACATGGTTAAAGATCCTTACAAAGGGCATGAAAGCTTATAGTTTCTAAACTAGGAGAAAGGCTAATTTCTAAATAGGATTGGAAAATCCTTGTTCATAAATAATGAGGACATGCCTACAAGACATCGAATCAGAATTATTGTTTCAAAACAACACCAACATTAAACATGGCATAAAAATTAGGAGCTCCACAAGTACTAAGTCAAAACAACATATAGAAAAATGATCGAAAGAAATATCACTTCATTAAAATAAAGTTTGTTACAAAGATCTCCAGGACCGATTACAAAAAAAAAAAAGAGTAGAAAAGAACAAGGATGAAGTCCTATTCGAACTTCAGACTGCTGGCTCCGACCATTACAAGAGAAAGCTTTAAGTCATTTATTTTGCTTTCCTCACTTTTAAGCTCTCGGTAAGTAGCTTTCAAGCTTTCTTAGCATCCTTTTCAGCCTCCTTTAATCTCTTTCATAAGACAGCTGACTCGGCCTTAAAAGCCTTCACAATATTCTCTTGGTAAGCCATTTGAATCTTGAGTTAAAGTAGCTTGGCCTTGTTCTTTTCAATGGCTCTAAGAGGCTTCCAAGAGTACTCTTTAAGGAAGCAATTTCACTCGAGTCCCTACTTGGGCCAGCTTGAGCTTGATCTGCTAGCTACTTCTAGAGCTGGTCCACCTCACTATTGGCTGCTCTAAGCTTTCTCTTGAGCTCGAAGATTTGGTCGCACCAGTATATCCTACAGGTGTTGTACGCATCCTCAGCATCGCATAGTTATTTCTAGAGGTTGAAGAACTTCTTCGACCAATCCCAACCATATTCTCCTCGACTCTGAGCCCAGGACGAGCCCTTCTCCAACTACTAAATCTTCTTTTTCGCACTTCGGAGCTCGGATTCCAAGGAGCAAATTTTCATTGTTTGGGTCTAGGATTTCTCACTAGCAAGCTTCTTTGCCCACTTGAGCTCTTAAGACAAATGGTATTTCTTAGCAGTATATTATTTGAAGGTCTGTTTGGATGCTTGACGAAGATGGTTGATCTTGAATGTGGCCTCTACGTAGTTTTTCTTCAACTTTTGAAGTTCATCTTCCATCTTCTTTAACTTTTTGTTGGCATTGAACTTCTTTCTTCAAATCTTTGATAATGGTTTTTAAAGGAATAGCCCGAGGTAGTGGCACGGCCTCGGCCTGTGATGGTATTACATGGCAATGATTATAAGATGAATTCTGAATAACGAGCACACCTAACACATAGAGGTACGAAAAGGGTTAATAAAAAATTTTAGGTACATGAAATGTAGAAGAAAAAAAAATATAATTAACAAAGGCTGCCGACCTCTGGAGGTGGAGTGATGGAAGAGCTCGGAACATAGTTGGCTAGTATTGATTCCATGGCAGGCATAGAGTTGTCAACGATAGGTTTCATAGGTTTGGTAGGGGGAGGTTGGTTTTGGTTGTGGAAGCCTCCACCTCATCTTCGAAAAAATCCTTCACTAAAAATCTGAAGTCTAATTTGGGAAATTTCTCTGCAACTTTCTTCTGGTAGAGTTTGAATCCTTTACCAAAAGCCTCTTGAGTGAATAACACTTTGATGTCTTTCATCTCCTTCGAAGATTTGAAAGACTGAATGGCTCGCTCCCTCTCCGCACTGACCTTGGCTTCGACCTTCTTTCTCTTTTCCTTTTCTAGGGCCAAGGTAGTCTTCAATCCTATTGATACATGCTCCTCTCTCTTGAGCACATCCTGGAGATGCCCAACCTCAGCGAGATGCACCTCTTTGAGGTGTTCAACTTTGGCCATGACATCCTTGGCCTTCGCTTAGGCAGTTTCGGCCTCTTTTATAGCTCTCACGACCTCAATCCTATGGAGGCTCACTACCTCCACATGTTGTGGTATCAACTCACTCTGATATCAAACTATTGAGATATTAGCTACTCTGATATCGCTTATTATGGATCTAGTATCAAATTATTATGATAGAAAGAAATAAAATAAGTAAACAATCAAGTACGTGGATCGGCTTGCCTCCACGGGGTATGCAAAGCTTCACTATGAAAGAGAAAATAGGTACAAAAGGTGAACACCCACTCTCAACTCATCGTACATAAATCTCTCTCAACTAGAAGCTGTCCTCATTAAAGCTCTCTCAAAATCCCAAGAAGATCCATAGAAGCTATAAAATGCTCTACCCTCATAGCCTCCTTACTGGATGCTATGCATCTGTTGCTTCTCTCCCTTGCGAGCTACACGTACTCGTCACTCTACCAAGCTCCTCTCAATGGCTGCCTGAGCTTCTCTACATGCCTCTCAAGCCACACATGCCATCTTTTCTACTCTATAGCACCTCAGTCCTTTAAATAGGATGAAAATCTTCTTTCAGCAGTTCATAGGAGTTCTAACAGGGCTCGTTCTCCTAATATGAGTTGAATATGTTCTTGATGGAGTCTTGAAATATTTTTCGACCTTTAGATCATGATCACAATCCTCCATGGCCATTGGATTCTGTGGTCCTCGCTCAACTCTCATAGACCCCTTGGATTAATCATAATCCAAGTCCAAATAGAAAAAATCCTATCGTGTTCTATTCACCTCCATCGAGCTAGCTCGGTCAGGGGTCGAGCTGGCTCAACTGCATCTCATCCAGACTCCTGCTATCATCTACTTGAGAGAGCCAGCTTGACTATGGTTCAAGCCAACTCAATCTCAATCCTAGCTGGCTCGATCGTGTATCAGAGCCGACCTAACTACTATGCTGAAAACTGATTCTCTTCTTATTATGGATCGAATTCAAGGCTTCAAATTCTAACAATCTCCACCTTGACTTGATATTCAACCTCTACTTGATTTTGAGAGCTTGTAATCTATCTCGTCCCCATGTTCTGGGGCATGCTTGTTGATCATAAATGGGCAAACGTGGAAGTCGAGCCAAGTCGCTCGATCCCACCTCTATCATGGGCTGTGTCCACTTTGATCAAAGACCTGCTCGAAAAATTTTTCTATGGCAATAGGAACTTCGCTCTGTGATGTCATCTCTCATCCTTTCGAGTCTCCCATCTTGTTGCCAATCCATCTCCATCTGAAGCTCCACCTCATACAAGACTCCTTCTAACTCTTGAAGCTCCACCTTGCACTGGACTTTCTTCCATATAGTATTGTCCACTTGTCTTCTTCTTCTCCTCCAATATTATCCTATTGCCATGCATGACTTTTAGGATTCTATCACCAGCTATGCACTTATAGTCGTTTGAATCTAGTCTGCTAAGTGAGATAAGATTCCATCTGAAATTAAGTATATATCGGACCACTTCCAATCTCCTCACTGCAACATCATGTGTCTTTCAACTAACCATCTCGATTCCTCTGATCACATAGCTCGATCCATCCGACAACTAAATAGTGCCATCACTGCTCTCTAGGGAGTCAAACTGCTTCTTTCTATAACAAACATGATATGTGCATGAAAAATCTAAAATTCACTATTGGAAAGAATTAGATACCTCATCAGATATCTCTAGAACATCATCCTCTGACTTGTTACTAGCCATCGCTGCAGTAGCCCTCATTTGATTCTTGTGTTGTGGGCAATCCTTGACTCGATCACCCAACTCGTTGCACCTGTAGCATTTGATCTTGCTAGGATCCCTCATTTTGGATCTGGATCATCCTCTTCGTGAACCTCTATCACTCCGCCTACTGTCTCCTGCTCCTTCAAAAATCATCAAAGTTGAACTACCATCATTTAAGCTCGAAGCTGGATTCTCCCTCTAGAGAATCTCGTTCTAGAGTATTGCTGTAGTAATCTCGTCCATCTTAATAGTGCTCTTTTCTATCAAAAAAGCAGTCACCAAGGACTCATACAAAAGGAGAGCAGTGCTAGCAAGATCAACATTTTGGTCTTCTCCTCAACTTTTTCACCAATGCTGGGAAGGTGGATGAGGATCTTTTGAAAGTTGGATAGATACTCCTACACGCTCTAGCCTTTGTCCATCCATAGTTGGTAAAATTGCCTCCAAAAAAATAGTATATTGGTGAGTGACTTCGCCATGTATAACTCCTTGAGCTATGACCATAGCACCATCGAAAAAGTCTCGTTAAGTATATGGATCACCACATCATCTACTAGGTATAAGTGTATAGTGCTTACTGCTTGTATCTGGATCCACTTCCAATCTTTCATCTCTATGGTGGCTGGCATCTCGTCATATAAGAGAGCATCAATTAACCCATATTGGATGAGGACATCCTTTACCCTTGCTTGCCATAAGAAGAAATTGCCCTTCCCATCAAATCCGTTGATCTCTACCTTGATTGTGCTTGTCTTCTCCATATTTTTCAATCTCTATCTACTGCTACAATTTTTGCTTCGATACTATTTGGCTCTGATATTAATTGTTATGTTATCAACTCGCTCTGATACCAAACTATTGGGATATCAACTACTCTGATACTGCTTGTTAAGAATCTAGTACCAAATTATTGCGACAAAAAGAAGAAAGAAATAAAACAAAAAAATAATCAAGTACGTGGATCAATCTAAAGGCTCACCTCCACGGGACATGCAAAGCTTCACTATGAAAGAGAAAATAGGTACAAGAGAAGAACACCCACTCTCAACTCACCATACATAAATCTCTCTCAACTAGAAGCCGCCCTCATAAAAGCTCTCTCAGAATTCCAAGAAGATCCATAGAAGCTACAAGATGCTCTGCCCTCATAGCCTCCTCGCCGAGTGCTATGCACTGTTGCTTCTTTCTTGCGTAGATTATACGTACTCGATGCTCTACCAAGCTCCTCTCAACGATTGTCTGAGCTTCTCTGCATGTCTCTCATGCCACACACACCATCTTTCTGCTCCACAACACCTCAGCCCTTTAAATAGAATGAGAATCCTCTTCTTAGCTATTCATAGGAGTCCTAACAGGATTCATTCTCTTAATATGAGTCGAACATATCCTTGATAGAGTCTGAAAATATTTTTCGATCTTCAAATCATGACCGCAATCCTCCATGGCTGCTAGATCCTATGGTCCATGCACAACTTCCATAGATTTCTTGGATTAATCATAATTTGAGTCCAAACAAAAGAATTCCATCATATTCTGTTCACCTCCATCGAGCTGGCTTGATCAAGGATCGAGCTTGCTCGACTGCATCTCATCCAAACTCCTATTGTCATCTGCCTAAGAGACTTGGCTCGACTATGGTTTGAGCCAGCTTGATCTCAATCCGAGCTGGCTCAACTGCATATCAGAGCCAGTCTAACTACTATGCTGAAAATTGATTCTCTTCTTACTATGGATCAAATTTGAGGTATCAAATTCTAACACCATATTAGCAAATAGGTGGTACTCCAACTGTAAATGACAAAATATAAATCATTATCGAGAAACACATATATTCAACCAAGTATAAGAGGGAAGAAGCAGCCACCTCGATTAAGGCCATGAAGCAGTCTTTCTTTCTTTCTTGATTGTCGGCCCAAAGGATCTTCTTGATGATATTTGGGATGATGCAACTCTCCATTAAGGGATGGACGACCTCCCAATCATTGAGGAAACCTCGATCTAGATCGACATTGTTGCTGTTGGATTCTCTAGAGTTTCTCTGGACTTTCTTGGTAATGGTTTTCTTCCTCCTCTTTCCCACCTCCATCCTCTTCTCGAGAGGCATGGAGGCAGCGGTCTCAATGGGCAAAGTTG